>JAIFHC010000079.1:0-50000 GCA_021229015.1 Solen grandis | reverse complement strand
TGCACGGTTAAGACTGTCTTCTCATAATTTATCAATAGAATCTGGTAGACATAGGCAAATTGCAAGACCTGATAGGAAGTGTAATTTATTTAATAGAAATGATATAGAAGATGGATTTCACTTTACTCTTATTTGTCCATTTTATACACGTTTAAGATCAAAGTACCAAAGTATTATTCAAACATACCAAATATGTTTGAATTTTTGGAATTTCTGAGCACTGAAAACAAAGAATTTATTAATAAAATTAGCAATTTATTGTAATAAAGGATTTTAACTTAGAGAAAATACACTTAATTTTTCAGTATAATACTTATTAACTATCTTACCACAAAAGTAGTTTTGTTAAATAATTATACATCTGGATATTAAAGTCAGCTGGTTATAATGTCACTCTCACATATCTCACATAATAATTCATATAAATATAGTTTACCATGTTGCATGCTTTGTATTTTGTTGCTTTTGTGACGATGAGCTTTGTGCTTAAGTCAAATAAAGATTATGTTCTGTAACCACTAGACCACGGCGCCTTTTAAACTTTTATAATTGATGCAATGCATTTTCTAAATTTATTCTTACTGCTGTATGTAGACGATACAGTTTTGATTAATAAGTTATCGCGAAAATGATTTACAAAACGCACACTGAATTAAAAAAATATTATTATGGAAGTTGAAAGTCAATGTCACTTCAATGTCTCTTTCACAAAAATATTTTCATCAAAGATAGAGAAAAAAAGTAAAAAATATTATTTCACTTAACAAAAAACAATTCTTTGGAATATTTTGGGAATTAAAAAAAAACGAATATTTTACAAATATATCTTCAAACTGAGCGATCATTCCCAACAAATATGACTGAACGAGAATTAATAATTATATTTCTCCTTCAAATGGGTTTAGCCATCTGCTTGAAGTAGATATCAAAATGTCTTACTTTTCTGATTTGGATTTATTGTTTTAATATGATCCACTATATCTCGTAATTATCCTATAGAAAAAATAGAAAGATGGCAAACTATTACTATAAATGAAAGAAAATACATACAATGTCATGTACATGGGGAGAAAATCCATTTTTTATTCAAATGTCCTTCATTTCTAAATATATTAATATGCGTGGGAAAAAAGGTTTACACTTATTTACAGTATTTAAATTGTGTAAAGGATAGGTGGTAACTTTTGCGAAATATTTGTCCAATTATCTTCGCAGAGTTAACGTTTCTTACACACAAGCTAATAATTAATGTACAACGCTACGACGACGGGTCCTGTGGTGCGATCAGTGACCACTAACGGTAACTCGTTTGCGAACGGTTGTGACTTGATTACATTATATAGCCTACATTATAACAGGGATGCAAGTGATGAACGCAGAGCAGAGGTATATAACTTTTATGATTTGTGTAGGCCTTGAAGCTAATCATGAAAGAAAATTAAATCATTTTAAAATCGGGAGGTCGTGGGTTCGATCCCCGGCCGCGACATACCAATGTCGTAAAAAATGGTACTTGCTTGTCGTTCAGCATATAAGGATATTTGCAGGACTGGCTGACCCGGTGTCAGGTTAATGTGACTGGGTTTAATATCATGCCACAAGTCTACGGCGTGATACTGCAGTGTGGCAGCACTATATCTGTCTCAAGTAGACATCGTCTCCAAGTGACTACAATACTGTCGGTTGGATATTAAAACCAATTTACAAACAAACATCATTATAGAATTTTCTATTATTGTGGCCAGTCACTTGACAAGCCTACACTATCAACACTTACACACCAATTGAAACATATTTTGTATAATGCTTTTATTTTAGATATAAATATTAATATTTTCTTTTATCAAGGAACGTAAAACTTTTCTTTTCAAAATGCAACTAGTTTAATTTCGCTCTAACCCCTAAATACATAGTTTTGAAAAGACAGCTACACATGTATTTCAACAACTTATCACAGGAATTACAAGTATTAACATGTTGGAATTCTTTGGTTGATGAAAGTTGATGCTAGATCATAATGTTCATCTTAGTGACTGGTTACCTTCATCATATGGTTATTCACAAAAATCTGCATGTAGAAGTCCATTTATATTAGAAATTGTTGAGCTGAGAAAAAGCTCAAGAGAGGCTGGTCTGGTAAAATTTTAAATGAAGCACAACAACTGGCACTTCCAGATAATTCAGCATCAGATATTAAACACCTGACAAGATAAATACGGTCACACTGTATCAAACCAAAATAATATATCAAAATATGTCTTCTCGGGTGCAATGAGATGGCAAAACACATTTGAATGTCACCTAGATTTTCTGATTATTCAGTTATTCCTGGGAAGAACAACCTGTATTTATTCCTTGCCAGGAACCTTATACTATCAAACATGTTTTAGTCGACTGTATTGATTTAAATCTTATTAGAACTAATTGTTTTAATGTGATATCTATGTTAGATCTTTTTAATACTGTTTCTCTTGATACTTTGATCGCTTTTATTTAAGACGTTGGTATATATAACAACTTTTGATTTAACATACGTGACATATTAAACGTGTTTACTCTCCTGCTGTGCGGGATTCACTTATGTATAGTTTTGTGACTTATCGTAATGTTTAACGTTTTTAGACACCGTATGACGTCTTTCGACTGTTGAGGTGTCTCTAATTCAATATTCTATTTTATTCTATTCAGTTATTACTAGAGGACCAGATAAGCTATCTTGTCATTTGTCTTGAATGTTTCCTATAACTATAAAAAAACAAAAAAACAAGAGAATTCTTTGGATCACGTGTGTCAACTGCTTAAGCGTGACGGAAAAAAGTGAGACGGACAAACAGACGGACTGAAGGACGACGGAAAAGTGATCCCTATGTGTCACCTCTGCTTACAGCAGGTGACACAAAAACTGAATATCCGTTTTTAGTAGTTGAGGTGTCTAAATATCCATATTCTATTTTCAATTTTCAGTCAATTGGGAAAAATACTGCATATTTTTACTTATTTTGGAAGGACCTGTTCATACAAATAAATGTATATGGTATAGAGGTTACATATATTTTCCCCGTTGGCTATTTTCAATAATTTTACATTTTAGCTTGCAAATCGCATCGCTTCCCGCGAGAAATTATTATTCCGAGATTTCCTTACATGAGTTCTCTTTATCTATCAACTTAGTTATAACGATATATGACGAATCAAATGTATGAGCATGCGTCTGAATATGTTTTAAAAAGACAAAAAATGCCGATCTAAATTATCATTTTTATATGGTTTATTAAAGAAACATCACATACCATGAGGTGACGTATTGTCAACCCGAGATAACCACCGAGGCGGAAATGGTAAATATTTTTTTGACTGACTTTTATTATATTTTTATTATAATATGATTGTACGTATATTACTCTTGTTCTCTATTTGACCTTGATATCTGTACTTTTAATACCTTGGTATCTGTACTTTAAATATCTATGGAGGATTGAAATAAACAAATATTAAAAGGGTTATTTTCCATGGCTTTCGCATTATAGTAGTAAAATTATCGATGACTTGATTATATAGACTAAATCATTCATACGTTATCGCTTCCATTTATTAATTATTGTTTGTATTGTGGTGATTTTCTCTTTTTGTTGTTTTTCCCTTGTGGTTTATTTCAGTATTTTATGTAGGATAAACTGATGAATTTAATTTTAAAGACATTTATTTTTATTTTCGCAAAACATGCATTTGTTTTAGTACCTGTGGAAAACTATAATCTAACTTTTTAAAGGAAATAATTAATTGAGCATATTCAATTGAATCGTTGTGTTATATGCAAGGTAATATCAAATGTTTCCGTTGGCTTACAAATAGCAATGACAACCGAATACTCTTATTGATGAAGAGTATAATGGGTATCCGGAAGTCAGTTTGATGCAGGTCTTCGAAGCGTATACATCGTGATTTTAGCGATATGGTTGTTTCAAAGACCTATAATAACAAAGATTGACAAGTAATCAGAATCACTCGGCATATTGTCCAGATCTCGCAGAGTCACGTTTGCACATTTCTGCTATTCTGGTTGAGATATTTGAAAGTAATTCATATCTTCAAGATGATACGAAATATATTAAAATAAGTAAAGAAAAAAAAGTTTTATGTAAAAAACAGAAGCCACTGCATAAAAAAAATAGATTTTGTTGTTTTTTTCTGCTACACGTGCTGAATTTAAATTAAAATATCAATGAATTTTCAAAATGAATTAAACTGAAAATATTATTTTGCAATAGAAAATTGTTTCATTTAGAAGAATTTTTTTTTTCTCTATGTATATTTTAGACATTTTCAAAAATTAAGTTACCTGCCGCGTGACAAAATAATATTTTCCTCTGTCTGTTACAGAAGTTTCCTATCTTTGCTTAATAGGTATTTGTTTTTTTTTAACGCAGGATAATAGAACAAACTCTTTTCGATACAGGAGATTTGTTACAGATATGTGACTTATTCATCTTTCTGTTGGGTCTACTTCTAGCATTAGAAACACATTTTCCTTTTAAACCGTAAGGATCAACGGTATCGTTTGTTTGTTTTTGGATTTAACGTCCCACCGACAGTATTTCAGTCATTTGGAGACGATGTTTATTTGAGACAGATATAGTGCTCCCACACTGCTGTATCACGCCGTAGACATATGGCATGATACCACCCCCAGTCACATTATCCCGACACTGGGTCAATCAGTTCTGGAACTACCCTTACATGCTGAGCGCCGAGCAAGGGAGCTATACCAGTACCATTTTTACGACTTTGGTATGTCGCGGCCGGGGACCGAATCCAAGACCTCCCGATTCCGAGGCGGACGCTCTAACCACTCGGCCACTGAAACCGGTCATCCGTTTTGTGTTCCTTGTCAGGAACCGTATACTATAAAGGCTAATTTAATTTACTGTAGATTTGAGTCTAATCAGGACAAATGATTTTGATGGGGCAACTATGTTAGACCTTTTCAATATTGTTATTGTTGATACAATGGTCGCTTTTATTAAAGAAATAGAGGATATTTGAGTGGCGAAGCCACGAGTGAAACTTTATAGGCTCACGAGTAGAAATAAAATGCGATCTTACACCGAAATCAACAGATATTCTGTTTCTTTAATGCTTGTTTTAGCGTATATTTATTTTTATTTACGATTTCCAATAATTACATTCCCCGTGAGGAACCCCTTTTCGTAGTCGGCACCCGTTTGGCGACCCAACCAAATAACGCCACGAAGACAAGAAGTAAACGTTTACTTGTTTATTTTTACAATATTTAGACAGCAAATTAATTTGCTTCATAATGAAAGATAAATTTAAGTACAACACAGTAATAAACTTTAACAGTTACATAAAACCAGAAAATGAAATTTAGCTCAGGAATACATGTACATAAACAGGATTACAGCCGCATGGCAGAGTAAACATCTGGGTGTTGCTGTGAAAGTGTATTTTGTTCATTCTTCTGATTGATTCACCACTCGTGAAAATATCACTTTTTATGTTCACTCAGTGAAACTATAAATCGATCTCATACCAAAGCAAGCATTTTTTTTTTTATTTAATGCCTTTAAGGCCAGAAATTAGCTGTTTATTCACAAAAGACGTCAATATTGGCGGGATTACCTCGCGTGCGTGACGTTTTTTTATGACGTCATTTCTAGTGTAAAAACCAGCACAAAAAAGTAGTTCCGTTTTTTTTTTCGTTTTTTTTTCACTGCAGTGAAAATAACAACACCAACTTTTCACTGCTGTTATTTTCATTATAAACATAGGTAATTTATCAATAAGCATGAAAGAAATTGGGTGTTATACTACATGTAGTAACAAACTTTACACTCATTCCATATTTCTCCTGCTGTGCGGAAACCACTACTGAATCCAAAATATTTTACTGTTATACATGCTAGATAATGTTTAGACTCCATACCAAGTCTTTTTACTGTCGAGGTGTCTTTAAGTCATTATTCCATTCTATTCTTTAAACATTTTATTACAGAGATATCAACAAATGCAAGCGGGATCAGTTTGAAAGCTTATGCTAGACTTATATAAGCCCTTGCATTGATTCTACTTTTCAAGCTGATATTATTAGCCGAGTCGTCATTATTTATTTTGTCACTGTTTGATATGTCTGTAAGAACTTTGGTCTTTACGGTCGTTACGCGTTGCATGTTGATGCCGGAAGTACCATTCTTGTTGATTTCTACATCTGCTGGCACGGTTCTCCTTATGGTAGACAGATGAGCAGGGATTTCAACTGGGAGTGTTTCATGGTATTATGTTTCATTTGTGTGTGTGTGTGTGTGTGTGTGTGTGTGTGTGTGTGTTCACCACCCCGATATGAGAAAGTCGTCGGTTCGATTCTCGACAAACCAGAGCTGTAAAAATTCAGGATATCTTGCAGTAATGCGTAATAAGGAAAACAGATGTGAGGAGAAATTTACCACTGCAAATTAACGAAATTGCGTTAGAATCTTAATGATCGGGTGAATGATGTTATTTGTGTATTTGAACATATACAGATTAATTGTACCAAGTTAAACTTGCTTAAGTATTGTTATATATACTACATACATATTACAAAACATATGACTGGATGTCAATTGACATTTGCGAGAGAGAGTTCACATAAAGACAGGCTAGAATTATTAATCAGTAGTAGTCTAAATATTTCTTTTTTCTTAATTTAAATAAATGTTTGTTTAATGTCCCACCGACAGTATTATAGTCACTTGGAAACGATGTCTACTTAAGACAGATATAGTGCTGCCACACTGCTGTATCACGCCGTTGACATGTGGCATGATACCACACGCAGTCACATTATCCTGACACATGGCTAACCAGTCCTGCAACTACCCTTATATGCTGAACGCCAAGCAAGGGAGCTATAACAGTGCCATTTTTACAACTTTGGTATGTCGTGGCCGGGGATCGAACCCACGACAGCCTGCTACCGTGGCAGATGCTCTAACCACTCGGCCACCGGGGACAGCTTAATTTAAATAAATGAAATATTTCAAGCGCACTATTGATTTAAGCAACTGTTTCTGAATATAACTCTTACCGATGTTAGCAATCATCATTTCCACGTTTTATTTAACCATTCTCCTGTCATTGTTAATGTGTTACAAAATGTTTATTTCTTCTTTTAATCACTTTCTGTGGCGCCTTCATTGACAGATCCTCATGATTTCAATATCCGTTTTCACTTTGTTTGTGAGGCTGATTTTTTTTTCCAAACGCATAAATCTAAAGTACATGTAATTCATTCAACTCGCTTTTCGAGCGATTCAATCATTTAGTTTCGGAAAAGTACATATTATAACGCTATTAGTCGACACGCAAAATTTTCTTGATTTAGATTTTATCCTGAATTAAAACTGATTGAATGCCCTCAATAAATAGCTTTCATTATTTTGTGATTGTCGTAAATTCTAAAATATTCTAAAATATTAACTATTATTTAAAATGACGAATGATTGTTTGTTTGATGGGTTTAACGTCCCACCTACAGTATTTCATCCATTTGGAGACGATGTCTACTTCAGACAGATATAGTGCTGCCACACTGCAGTATCACGCCGTAGACATGTGGCATGATTCCACACCCAGTCACATTATCCTGACAACGGGCCAACCAGTCCTGCAACTACCCTTATATGCTGAGCGCCGAGCAAGGGAGCTATAACAGTACCATTTTTTCCGACGTTTGTATGTCGCGGCCGGGGATCGAACCCACGACCTCCCGCTCCCGAGACGGAAAGTGACGAATGAGACACATAAAATATAAAAAGTAGTTTTACATGTGTCTCTTGAGAAATCGAGAAAAAAAAGAAACCGGTGATGCCTGACCGTGGCTCAATGTGTACGTCCCGCCAAGTGTACTTCAATAATTTGATGTCTCTGTCAACATAAAAAATATGTGATTCTGCCTGACTAGTATTGCGCTGAAGCCATTATGGCATGACACCACACCAAGTAACATAATGAGACCGGGCAAACAAATCCAGAGCCGTTATATATCAATGTCATGACTAAATATTCAAACTCGAACTAAAATAAAACTGCACTTTTTCAAGTGATATTTTACTAATTCTATAAGAATCTCAGTCAAATATTTTGGGTTCTTTCACTGAAATATATAAATGACTATTTCAACTTTTAAAACGCTCAGTCCGAATCTAAGGTACAGACTTAAGGCAATATAGCTACTCGCTTAATACTAAGTTAAGCTCCCCCCCCCCCCCCCGCCCCCTCTCTCTCGCTCGCTCTTTTTTGATCGTATGGTTAGAGACTACGCCTCTGAGTTCGATTCCCGACCGCGACAAACCGAAGTCATAAAAACGGTACTAGCTCCCTTGCTTGGCGTTCTGCATATTAAGGGTAGGTCCAGGGCTGGTTTGCCAGGTGTCAGAATAAAATGACTGGATGAGGTATCATGTCACATGTCTACGGCGTTATACTGCAGTGTGACAGCATTTACTCGGTCTCAAGTAGATTAGCAGTTTCTACTGTCGATCTGTAAACTTTCTGGTGGAGGTCATTTAGCCATAAGTGCGGTATTTCACTCCTGGATAAATCTAGAAACCGAACAAATTATTCATTTAGAGATTACGATCACATGATGTAGATTGATTCATCTGACACATTAGAGCTTCATTCCATCCAGAAGATAAAGGAATGCGATATTTTATGGATTGTTGAGACAGTTGCAATGATTCTTGATATAACTTGTATCGTTCACAGATATTGAGTCTATGAGACGTCTGTGAAACACGAACAATTCCTTAGCGGAATATATTTAAATAAAATAAAACAGGTAATATATGTATATTAATAGATAGATATTCTTGTATATAATCACCACCTCCCCTCACCGCGTGAGTTCGAATCCCGGCAGGGTCATTAGGATTTTCACGTGAGGAAGCCTTCCAGCTGGCTTACGGTAGGTCGGTGGTTCTACCCGGATGCCTCCGTGCATTCGGGGTCTTCCTCCACCTGTAATTAGCTGGACGTCGCTATATGACTGAAATACTGTCAAAGCAATGGTAAAACTCAAATAGTCAAGTCATAATCACCAGCTGGGGGGAAAGAGAGACAGAGAAAGTGGGGGGGGGGGGGGGGGGGGTTAAATTAAATAAAACATTTTGAATATATTTGACTAAATGTCTGCTTGTGTGTTGAGTTAAACGTTCCACCCACAATATTCCAGTCATTAGACATCTGGCAGGATACATGAACCTCACCAAGCCACATTTCCTGACACCGACCCAACCCGCTTTAAAGCCACCCTTTGTATATGCTAAGCGCCAAGTAAGAAGCCACCAGTGCCATATCTTCAAACTTATGGTCGGGGATCGAACCCACACCATCCCGCTCCTTAAATCTATGTTCGTATTCAAAATAAAGTCAAACATGTATTTGTATCTGTACGTGTGTCAATTTTAAATTTGTTTATAAAATCTTAATAGAATTAGATATTGATTTAAAGACACCTCAACAATCGAAAGACACCATATGGTGTCTAAGCGATCACATAAAAAAATAAATAACTTTGAATATATACAATTTAAGATATGTATTTTTGTCTTATTTATTATACTATGTAGTACGATTTATAAATCTCTCGGCTGTTGGGGTGTCTATAAATAAATATTCTATTATATTCCATTTATAATATGGAAAAAAAAATACATTCACAAATTGAACAATGCTCCCGATAACAAAATGAACATACAGTAAAGTCAGAATAACTCGCGTTATCTTAAAACACGATGTCACAATACACGGACTTTGACACAGTTTCATATCTTTATTTTGCGTAACATTGTTAGAGGCGAAGGATGTTCACCTTCAACGCTGAAGTATTCCGTTTGTTGGTGATATACATGATACAATCCACTCAACTTTGGTCATGTCCACTTTTTTGGAGGTATTCTCAATGTTTGTACATTCATAATCACGTAAGAGGCATACAATGAAATGCGAAAGATAAACACACAATGACATAACATGCGTACAACAGCATGGTTTTTGAAAGTGAAATTCAGATTTTATCTTTCAATTCAACTTAATTTGAATTATATCAGACCATGCTTTAATTTGAATATTATTTGTCGACGGTGTATTCATAGTTTTAACAAAAACACCTTTTTAATGTTTGTATGATTTTTGGGTTTAACGTCCCGCCCTTAGCGATTCAGTAAATTGGAGACTAGGACTACATGAGACAGATATAGTGCTGCCATCCCGCAGTATCACGTTGAAACAATTTGACACAATCACAGTCACATCAACCTACCATCGGACCAACCAGTCATGGAACTACTCCTATGTGCTGAACGCCAAGCAAAGATGCTATACCAGTTATGTCTCAGCGAACACACTAACCATTGGGACTGGTTTTTAGCTCGTCTGTGTTCAAAGAAAAGAGTCTAGGTACTGTCATCACACAGGTGTCGTCGTCGTTTGCATTGTCGTTGTAAAAATACAAACAAAAAAAACTTTGTCTGGCCCATAACTGTTAAACTATTAAACCGCCTGTCATCAAACTTTATATACTTGTTCACTATCTCAAGGGCTACGTTCTCATTAAGGGCTATAACTCTTATTTCCATTTTGACTAAATTTAGCTCCCTTTAAAAATGATAACTGACGAGCGTTGGAATCCAAATGCGGTGCTCTTGTCAAAGTTTGTCCTATAGTTGCTCGCAAAAATATTTATAAAAGTGAAAATATAAGCAATACCTTATACATAATTATGGTTGATTAATTTAATTATAATCTAATCAGTTTGATAGAACAGAACATATATATGCTTTGATGAAACAGATGATGATTTTAATGTACATGTACCATTATATCATCGGTCGACGGCATATTTACATTGCTAACTGGAACACAAATATATAACTATCTGAGAGGTTATGACAGAAGACGTTTGTAGATAAAAATGTTACTACTTCCTTTTTTAATTCTAAGCTACCACATACATTTTCTTGAAAACGAACCATAGAGAGAAATCTTGCTTCCGGAAAAACATTTCTCAAAATCCTCAGTTGACTGTACCTTATGACATTCCAATTACTACCAGTGCAAGACTCTTCAAGCGAGTTCCGTAGAAATGCTATCCACACCTTGAGCGAATTATACCTAGATCTGTTGTTTCAAATTGTGAAGGCTATGAATATGACAAGGCAAATTAATCCCCCCTCTCTTTCTGAAACGTTTCCTTGGTTTGTTAAAGATACGACTAGCAAATCATCTGCATTATTCCATTCTTTACAATTACATGACTTCAAGTCTTAAAGTCAACGAGTAGCAGAATTCTGAAAAGTGAAAATTAAACTGCACAGAAATTTCCCGAATATTTTGTATGCCAGGAGCACTGGTATTGAGTGTTATTTTGACAAACACTGTAAATCGTTGGTTATAAATTGATCGAATACCAAGGATTAATTTTATATTTCGCTCTCATTATTCACTGACAGTGATGTTTGTCTGATTTGAATTCTATTCACGTCCAATTATTATTCGGGTTCTTCAGCGTTTTCTTAACAGGATTTTCTGTAAATTAGAGCCTATACATTGCTTTAGTATATTGAATGATCTGAATACGACTTATTTTCATTTCAATAATCAGGAGCTGGCTGTATGACACTTAATCGTATATAAGTTGAATGCACACTGTTCTTATGCAAGCCTCGAATTCCACCAATCATATATAAGAAACCCCGCATTCCATCATTCCAGTTTTACGTTCTATTCAAGTACCTTAACAGTCAATCTTATACAAATCAGATTCAGTATCTCTAACTGGATCTGACAACATCGTATAGAACGTCGTCTCAGATATTGTATAAGCCAATCAATCTGGCGCCTACAAAATCGTAAGGTATAACCAGGGGAAGTAAAATTCAAATGTCATAGTATGTTCCCATAAAAAACTCTAACTAAATAGAAATCACAATATCTCAGTGGATAAAGACGTTTTTTTATACAGAGCAAGCACGGAGGCACGGGTTCGAGTCTCATTTTATTCATTATATTTTTCTTGTTTTTTTTTTTATTTCACATTTTTTTCATCATTTGTATATTAATTCATGAACAATTCAATACATTCAGATTTTTGTTCAAAAGCACTATCTGTGTCTTAGTAGTCAGAACATTCGCTTGCTGTTTCCGTCGCCTTCGTAATACCTCGTTGACGATTTGTACTCTTTTGGACTCTAGTTCACTAATCTTTTCTGGGATGTTTACACATTGTACATATACTAACGAAAATAAGGAACTAAGAAAATTCGGTAGTGAATGATCAGGTATCTGTTTTGAATACATAAGTCAACTTTCACGAGGGAAACGGGGCTAATATTTTAAATAAAACATTAAATGAAAAAATACTTCCTATTCTGGTCTCGAACTAGGAACCTTTCGATTATAGAAGGCTGACATCCCACTGCGCCACTTCGGTTTTTCAAACACAGCATTTATATTTACACTACAACGGAGTTTAGACACGGTCTGTGATTTCAATACCTGTTATCCCTATTCAAAACAATAACAAAAACATGTTATCGTTAGAAATACAGTGCGCGAGTTATATTCTTCGAGTGACAGATGTTTTGTGTGTGGATTTTCTTTTCGGGAGATATTGGAAACAAGTTATGTGAGAAGAACTAAAATTAAAAGCTTTAAAACGCGCTATTTGATTGGTTTAAAATCGAGCACTTGTTTATGCATATAAATTTTTTAAAAGGTCAATCTGACGTGACCCCTAACGCGATGTTGTCAGATTCTAATCGCGTATAGTAGACGAGCGCAAATTAGGATATGATTTTAATGAGATTGCTTAATAGTATACTTTAATTAACAATATTTGAAAATAGATAATATATTTGTGTATATTTGTGTATCATTATAAGAGGAAAAGGAACTGAAAGGCCCGTTATTCCCCATAGATTGTAATAATTTCAAATTAGAAAACGAGATTAGAAAGTTAGTTAAATGGTACCTAATGACCACATATCCGATGTTGGAGGGATGTTGAAATACTACCTTTGTTTACATTTGTAATTTGCGTGCATATCCGACGATGGCTCGTCAGACTTCAGAAATGCAAAATACTCGCCGAGTTAGACACGACTAGTGTGGAAATCATGCGTGCACGGACAATTTAGACGAAAGTCTCTCCTCTCCAAACTAAAACAAGAGGGCCAAGATGGCCCTAGATCGCTCACCTGAAAAAAGTATCACTCATTGCCTGTACAAAACAGATTGCTTTAGAATTAAGATGATGAGGTGAAACAATGTTCAGGAATTTTCTGACCCCATCCACAAAAGATATCATCATGACAAACATTCTGCCAAAGTTTGAGGATGATTGGACCAAAAATGTTGCCCTCAGAGTATAAACAGGATTTTTCTAAGATTTGACCTACTGACCTACATTTCTATCCAGCCCCACCCATTTTCAAACTGGTTCGATATATCATCATGACAAACAATCTGACCAAGTTTGCATCAAAACTGTGGCCTTTAGTGTGTAAACAAGATTTTTCTAAGATTTGACCTATTGACCTACTTTTCGGTCCGGCCCTGCCCATTTTCGAAAGGGTTCAAGATATCATCAAGACAAACATTCTGACCAAGTTGATTAAAATTGTGGCCTCTAGTGTGTAAACAAGATTTTTCTAAGATTTGACCTACTGACCTACTTTTTGATCCAACCTGACCCATTTTCGAAAGGGTTCAAGATATCATCAAGACAAACATTCTGACCAAGTTTGAGGAAGATTGGATTAAAATTGTGGCCTCTAGTGTGTAAACAAGATTTTTCTAAGATTTGACCTACTGACCTAGTTTTTGATCCAACCTGACCCATTTTCGAAAGGGTTCAAGATATCATCAAGACAAACATTCTGACTAAGTTTGAGGAAGATTGGATCAAAATTGTGGCCTCTAGTGTGTAAACATCAAAATTGTTGACGGACGACAAGATTTTTCTAAGATTTGACCTACTGACCTACTTTTTTATCCAACCTGACCCATTTTCGAAAGGGTTCAAGATATCATCAAGACAAACATTCTGACCAAGTTTGAGGAAGATTGGATCAAAATTGTGGCCTCTAGTTTGTAAACATCAAATTGTTGACGGACGACGGACGACGTCAGACGGACAATCAAGTATCCCAAAAGCTCACCTTGAGCTCTGCTCAGGTGAGCTAAAAATGTTTTCGTTAAATGCAACATCCTCGACTTTTCCATGCATGCAGAATTTCCACACTTCAGTCGTGTCTCACCGGAATATGTTCGCGTTTCCTAAGTCTGACATACTATCACCGATTACAAATTTGAACAAAGATAGTTCACGTATTTTAAATCCATCCAAATATACTGAAGTGTTGCATTTTAGGAGGGGCAAAGACAGTGGAGTTCGGATATGTTATCAATAAGCACCATTAGGGTAACTTTACAAACTCGTAAGATTGCTTACCATACCTGATATTAAAATAATAACACTCTCTGAGAAATGACAGGCCTAAGCGCTAAGTGTGGTGGGTGGTATTCCAGTTGTACGTAAAAGAAAAATATGCATATCCTTGCTGTGTTTGTGAAATAAATACATGATTGTAAAAAATGCAAAGATTGATAGTTAGATTGTTTAGGTATGCCAATATGTACATATTACGAGAGAACAGATATGGCGCAATTTCTTAACGCTAATACTAGCGAGGAATTCAATATAATAAGTTTTCCTGAAATAAATGGAAAAAATGTGATTTATTAACAAAATCTAAATTTACATGCACCTTCTTCCGGTGTAATTTCATTTTTGATATATGTGGGGCGTCCGCCTCGGGAGCGCGGTCCCCGGCCGCGATATACCTAAGTCGTAAAAAATGGTACTTGTCTAGCTCCCTTGCTCGGCGCTTAGCATATAAGGGTAGTTGTAGGACTGGGTGTGGAATCATGCCACATATCTACGGCGTGATACTGCAGTGTAGCAGCACTATATCTGTCTCAAATAGACATCGTCTCGAAATGACTGAAATACTGTCGGTGGGACGTTAAACCCAACAAACAAACAATACATGTTGGATTTTTTGTCCTTTCTAATTCGTATCACCAACTCATAGTACTGTTTGCTAAATGAATATAGAATTTTGCCAGTAAACAGACATTTTTTTTTTTAATTTCTGTTTGCGACAGTTGGGAAATAAGTTCATGCAACTTATAATGATCTTTCTCGACGGTACTTTAGTTAAAGTACATTGCGTATAAAAGTGTCATGAGTCTTTCTTGCTCAAAACTGGATACGAACCCACAACCGCCGGACCCTCAATCGTATGTTAAAAATAAATGGTAAATTAATATTTGGGGAATGTTGAATAAACACTCTAATTTGTCCCACTCTACTTGTTCCCAAATGACTGAATTACTGTCGGTGAGATGTTATATATCTGTGCCAGTGGACTTATTTATGAAAAGGTCATCTTTTCACAGACATTCTAGACAAAACCTTACAAGATTTTATCCTCAACAATGCTTTATCAGTATTGCAAGCAGTACTGTCAGGAGCTCCCACCGGTGAAAAACCCCCATGAAAAATGTGTGCCAGATTGAAACAAGAAAGTAATGGAAATGGGTTATGATCTCCGAACTGCACTGACCTTTCAAGCGTGTATATGGTTGATACACGCGACAAACCTTTGTGTTATGACAAACACTTCTGTAAAGATCCATGGCAATCCAAACATAGACATGGAAGTTATAAAGCGGACATGAAAATGAAGCCTATGAATAACAGAGACAATTTCATACAACTCCCGTGACCTTGATCCTTCGGGCGCGCATATGTTTGTTGCACCAACACATCTTCATGTACTGACAAACATATTTTTAAAGTTAAATGAAAATCCATCCACAGCTATTGAATTTATACAGCCTATAAACACCAAAGACAAATTCTAACAACTCTTGTGGCCTTGACCTTTCACTTTTCAGCGCACATATGGTTGATGCAAGTGACGAATCTTGGTGTCATAACAAACATATATATGGAATTATAGAGCGGGCATAAAAATGACGGCTTTGAATTCCAAAATATTTCTAACAACCCTGTGACCTTCACCTTTCAAGCGTGCATATGTTTGTTGCAAAAATATTTCCATGTTATGACAAATTTTTGTAAAGTTTTATGAAAATCCATCCATAGATATGGAAGTTAACAGAGTGGAGACGTCGATGTAGCCTATGAATACCCAAAAGAATTTCTAACAATACTGGTGACCTTGACCTTTTAAGCGTGCATTTGGTTTCTGCGTGCGACACATATTTTTGTTATGACAAACACTTCTGTAAAGGTTTATGAAAATCACTCCAAAGATGTTGAAGTTATAAAGCAGACACGAAGATGTATACTATAAATACCAAAGAGAATTTCAGGGACCTTGACCTTTCAAGGACGTTTTTGGTTGATGCGCGCGATGCACCTTTGTGTTATGACAAACACTTTTGTGAAGTTTTATGAAAATCCGTCCATTAATATGTAAGTTATAGAGCGGACACGGAGATGTAACCTTCAAAGGCAATTTCTAACAACATCTTTGACCGTGACCATTTAATGGGGTGAATATGGTTGATGTGCACCCTTTGGTTATGAGGAATAATTCTGTGAAGGTTTATTGAAATCCAACCATAAATGTTATAAAGTTATAGAGCGGATACGAAAGCGGGAGGGACGGAATGGCGGACGGACAGATAGTCCCCAACTGGTGTCACCGGTGGGGACTAACAAGCAGCCACCTTCTCTGTTAACATTTTTTAGCTCCCTCCCCCACGATCGCTTTAGTTTTGGGCATTTCTTTAAATGGGCCACTGAATGAAGTACCTTGTCTGTTTAAACAGTTTTTTTTAAAAATATTTCCTTGCATTTCAATGCATAATGAATGAGTAGATTAATAAATATTATATAATTATTATAATATTAAAATGTTCTAACTGTTCAAATGACTACAAAGAATCGGCATGCTTAGATCACTCAAATATTTCCTGAATAGGCATTGTTTACTGAATCTCTATTTTATCTTTATTAGACCTCTCTTAGAATATGGGGATGTAGTCTGGGACAATTCTTCAGAACAGCTTAAACGGGAAATAGAATCAGTTCAAATTGAAGCTGCTCGCATAATTTCAGGAGCAACTAAATATTGCAATATTACAAAATTATATAGTGAATTAAATCGAAACATTAGAGAAAAGACGTAAAATACATAAACTCACTTACCTATACAAAATGAAAATTTTTATTGCCCCTCCTTATCTTTGCGACTTACTTCCTAATCCAGTTGAACACAGCTATACCCTTAGAAATAACCAATTAATCCCACCAGTATCCTGTAAAACACAACTATACAAAACTTCTTTTCTTCCGTCAGCTATCAGCGATTGGAACTCCCTTCCAACTTCCATCACTTCCAAAACTTCACTTTCTTCTTTCAAGTCATCTTTGAGCCCAGCTTCCAAAGACACCAACCCTTTATTTAATATAGGATCTAGAAAACACCAGATTCTTCATACGCGATTACGATTATCATGTAGTGCACTTAATCACGATCTTCATCGCCGATCCCTTATTGAATCGCCTTTCTGCTCATGTGGAGAACTTGAGACTGTCGCTCATTATCTTCTCTTTTGTCCAATCTACTTTTTGCAGAGACAGGATATGCTTTCCGACCTTCCTTGTCCACCTATCCTTAACAACCTTTTATTTGGAAGTGACTCTCTATCTTTTGAACAAAATAAGATCATCTTCATAAAGGTACATCATTATATTGAGGCGACACATCGCTTTCTCCTAATCTAATAAAAAAGAACACTACTTGCGGGGCCTCAAGATTATTATTATTATTTTTTTAATGCTTATTCAAGCTTTTTTTCAGTTTTCTGCCGTTCACTATTGTACACTTATTGACGACGAATATCACATGTGTGTGTGTGTGCGTGCGTGCGTGTGTGCGCGCGTGTGTGTATGTGTGTGTGTGTAAAATTAAAGCACTTTGTTTCACAGACCAGATCAGTTATTGTAAAATAACCTTGCCAGAACACTTATTGTGTAAATACCCTAAGGAGAGGGTCCTCGATAAGTCTCCTGACTTTTTTCCCAATCCTTGAACGTTTGTTGTATTTGTAATTGTTCTATATTGTATGCTATTTTGAAATAAATATTGTTTAAACTAAATGACTACACCTATCGCCTATTCATTACGGGCAATCATCATTGACAGTCTTCAAACCTATCGTTCACACGTTCCTATTTTCAGTTCAAATCGACTTTGGACATGCGTAAATCTGACATTTGGTGTCAAATACGTGAAAATTACTGGCACATTTCGCATGCTTTATCTAGTCTAGCAATTTCATATACATGTATCTGACGGGACATTGTTCCATTCGCTTGTCAGCGCCGAAACACCATGGCAGTGAAACTATTTATTGTATGCTTTTTCTTAGTTGCAGGTATGTATCATGTGTATTTATTTTTGTCAAATGAAATGTTTTGCACGGACTGTATCAGCAAACTTTTCAATTTACCGACTTGGTTCATTTATTATAAATGAAGAAAATACTCGACGTAAGAGAGCGAATTGCAAATATTCATCATTATATAAACTAATGATTAAACACATAGTTGTATTATATGCAAAAGATTTGAACAAGGCCTCACCTAAGAGAAGTTTCGCAATAGCATGTGAAAAACCTTTCGGTCACGTGGATCGGTTTATTGATTCGATGACATTACGTTATGCACATTTTTTTCACATTAAATACTAAATTATAATATACCGTCACCAGTGGCCGAGTGGTTAGAGCGTCCGCTCCGGGAGCGGGAGTTCGTGTTTTCGATCCCCGACCAAGAACCAAAGTCGTAAAAATGGTACTGGTGTAGCTCCCTTGAATGGCGCTCAACATATAAGGTAGTTCCATGACTGGTTGGCCCGGTGTCATGATAATGAGACTAGGTGTGGTATCATGCCACATGTCCACTGCACAATATCTGTCTCAAGTAGACATCGTCTCCAAATGACTGAAATACTGTCGGTGGGATGTTAAACCCACCAAAAAAGCAAACAAATTATAATATCGATTTGACACCATATGACTTCTCTCGACTATTGAGGGGTGTCTATAAATAAATATTCAATTCTGAACATTTTTCAGCCTCGGTGGTTTTTGGAGAAGACTGCCAGGCAACGGACACCACCACGTGCGCCAACACGGTATGTTCGGATACCACGGTGCCCACGTGTGAAGATAATCTCTGCACTTGTGGCCAAAAGCCGGATCCCAATCGTAAGTTGAAGTGGATTATGGCGTTTATATATTGTGTACAGGAACAAAATATACACCTTATTTAGATGTGTATCATACACATTGGTACACTGGCTACATAAGTCAACAAGGGGGCCATAGGGGCCCTTGATCGCTCTCCTGAGTATTGGGTTACCCAAGGAACATATGTACTAAAACATTTTGAAATCTGGCCAATAGTTTTGAAGGAGATGCTTTTTTAAGTTTCTTATTTTTTTCTTCCGTTTCCATGGCAAACAAAATTCTATATTGATCAAGTTAATTTAAACAACTTTTGTAAAGGTTCACCCAAGGATCATCCCTGCCAAGTTTAATCAAATTCTGTCAGAGATGTCGTTTAAAGTTTTCACAAAATACATTTTAAGCAAATTAGTCCCTCCCCTGGCGGCTATGTTTTGTACAGAACGGAATAATTTTAGCAATCTTGGTAGGGGGTTACCCAAAGAATATCTGTACTAAAACATTTTGAAATCTAGCGAGTAGTTTTGAAGATTATGACTTTTTAACGTCTTTTTTCTTTCCGTTGCCATGGCAACCAGAGTTCTAAATGGATCAAGTTTATTTTAGCAACTTTTGTGAAGGTTTCCCTGCCAAATTAAATCAAATTATGTCCAGCATGTCCAAAGGTTTCAGATGAGATATCGTTTACAGCAAATTGTTGACGCACACCGGACGACGACGGGTGATCACAAAAGCTCACCTTGAGCACATTGTGCTCAGGTGAGCTAATAATGAATGTAATTGTCACGAAATTAATTAAAGCACAAGTGTATACTTTATCACACGCCTTTGATTTAAGGGAGAACGGTCAAAAAGTTTTAATATATTTCAGAACTTATTTATCGGTTCCCGCAGGGCAGATGTCACATATAAATAAAATGTAATATCAAACGACTGATTTAAGTTATTGGAACACATAATTTTACATTATCACAGACAATCACCTCTAGTTATCGCATGTTTTATTGCCAAACAGAATAGTACACAGTTAATTTCGCAACAATATAATTTAGATGATCTCCTGTATTTCGGCTTAAATTTTACGTTGCCAATCCATGTTAAATGATATTTTTTTATAATACATTGTACATGTTAAATATGACGTTTCTGGGCTGTTTGGGTGTCTACAAAACAATATCCTATCCTAATCCTAGCTGATTCTTACAAGTTAACAATAATTTAATTCATGTACCTTTCATAAACTTGTATTTTTTCGCATTATCTAACCAATAATATTATGTTTTTATTTGGAGAAATTCAAATTACTCCATATAACTAGTCTTGTATATATTTATTATAAAGGAAGTTAATGAATTTGATTGGTTTATGACGTAGGTCGTCAAAAGATGGGTTAGACGCTAGACAGCTACGCCAAAAACAAGATTATGTTATAGTGAACACTTAATTCTAATTCTCAGTAATAGTGGGAGACAATCGATATCTGATTTAACAGTTGTATCTGGTTGTCTTTAACATTGTCTAGTATGTGAAAAAGCTACTGTGATATACTGAATGCATCTTTTCCTCTTATTTCTGTATACTGAACTGATTAATATAATCACATATATGCTTTCATCCTAGAATGTGACACTGTGGCAGACTGCAACTCCTACTGGGTACATCACCACTGTTCTGTCAATCACAGACATTGCCAAAACAACTTATGCGCATGTATACACGGGTATGTCGGTACTCTTTTAATAGTTAAACCTGTTATACTAGGTGCGTCACCCTGGGTCAGACACCTCGAGGGTTGAGAGTAATGACCTTCATTTATACTCGAAACAAATTAGAATCTTCCTCGTTACTTTTCTGTGAAATGTAGCCTACATAGTAATACTCTAGATATTCCTATAGTATGTATTATCATGAAGTAAACTTTGTCTGATCTAGCTTTACTCTGGAATTGAAATTGTCTGTGTGTTGGTTTAAGACATTTGACAAAATACCACACCCTGTCACATTGTTCTGACAACAGTCTCCACCAAGCAGGGAGCACCAGTACGTTTTTGATAACTTTGGTATGTCGCGGCCAGGAATCCAACTCATGACCCCCCCCCCCCCCGATACCGACGCGGG
Organism: Solen grandis; assembly: GCA_021229015.1. Classification (NCBI taxonomy): domain Eukaryota; kingdom Metazoa; phylum Mollusca; class Bivalvia; order Adapedonta; family Solenidae; genus Solen; species Solen grandis. The sequence goes on along the minus strand of JAIFHC010000079.1, from coordinate 28,532 downwards.
GAAAACTAAATTGAATTTTCAATGTTCTCCATGAGTTTATTTATATTTCACATTTAAGTTTGACATGCGCTTTCTTTCGATATACAAAATCGAGTAAATGTAAATCGAGTTTTTTTGTTGTTGTTTTTTTGTAACATGAAATGCACGTTTCCTTTTCAGACATGGTTAAAACGTCTTTGAAACTAAGCGAGAGATTAAGAGATAAACATGTTGCTGTAGTAAATTCAACACTGAAAATAAATTACAACATTATGTTTTTGTTGTTCTACTATCCTGTCAACCATAAAGTACAATGACCATCCGAGGAACGCTTATCCGACTAGAATGCCTATTCCGAGGTATACTTCTAGTTCAGACTCAAATTCTATTAAACCCATTTAAGATATCATTCTGACGTCATGCATTCAAATAGAAATGACCCCATTTTATTTCACTGACTAATCCATTTCTGGAATGATTTTGTTAGTCAAAATTAGATTCTTAAATTGCTTAAGAAAAGGGCAAATGCCACATATACATTTACAATCATATGGCCAAAAAAAAAAGGAGAAATAGTTCCATTTCTTATCGTCTGACCGACCCTCCTGTTTTACGACCGACCCTTAAGTTTTTTTTACCTTTTCGGCTTTAAAACAATCTTTCTCTTTTTTTTTTTAACTTTCGGTTCATGTAAAAAAAAAATCCCGTTCTACCGACCCTGTTTTTTTGCTGGCGACCAAAAACAGAACTATTGTTTTTGACTTAACAAAACGAAAAAATTAGATTTGCTATGTTAAAATGAATAGATGATGCGTAATTGTGCCTTGTCTGTAATGTGTAAACCACACTTGACTATTTCGACTATTTCGTACATTTGCATTAATTTTATATTTAATATATTACTGTATCTTGGTATGACCAGCTGGAAAATACATTTAAGGTGATCGCTGGCTTTCAAAATTTGAACCCATTACCTTTAGATTTCATATTTAATACTTTAACCATTATAAACAATAAATGTAACATGCATGAAATTTAAAGACTCCTTAAGCTGACTAGTAAGACATGAAAGAAAAATCCAAAACATCTCTGAAATAGTAAAAAGGGGTATAGTTTTAATAAAAGCAATAACCATATTTTCTGTTCCACGGTTCCGGTGCACTTAAACCACTTTGTGGGTAGAATATTTCGTACATGCATGTATTGAAATGCTGATCCTACGGTAAATCAATGTAGACACTTAAACTTTGGACAAGGTCTGGCACCTCATCTTCCCCGAGGATATTGTGTGGTGAATGAGGCTATGTCATCACAGGGTCGCACATTAGGCCAATTAACTAACATCAAGCAATGCGTAAGACATTGATTTTTTTCACATGTATGATCAAAAATGTAGTAAAAGCCAACAAACAACTTATAAAACGGCAAAGGGAGAGAGAGAGAGAGAGAGAGAGAGAGAGTGGGGGCAAGATGTTTCAAACTGGCCATACTGCTCGTTATTATAGTGTTTAAAATTCATGTTTTCCAGCGCTGGACCATTTTACATATATATTAACAGGAAAAATATGTCCATAATGCTTTTTCCTGTATGATCTTGGATAGTGCGATTTGCGAGAACTCTGAATAGAATTGAAAGAAACAAGATTTATTTTAAAAGCGTATCATAAGATGAGGGTCAAACCAAAATCACCGGGACCACGTATTCCTTTTCGCTTAGGCCGTAGTTTCTTATATCCACATAAGGTAACAAATCCTCATTTGGTTCCTAATGTACGGTGTAAGTAAACTTTTTAAGCGAATAAACATTTTACAGCTAATACGTTTGAAATACGTTTCAAATGGCAGGTCACATATATATTGACCGTCAATGAAAAGTTACCACATTATATTTATTTCAGAACATTGCCACCTTTCCATTCTAGGAGATATTTCTAACCATTCACAACTTTAAACGTACTGTCTTATGCTTCGCCTTCTGTCAGCTTCAGCTGAAAATCACAAGGGTGGAAAACAAACCTTAATAACAGGTGTGACCACCATTTGCATTAATTCCTGCCTGGCATCTTCTGCGCGTACTTCTGATCAGGCGCTGTATATGGTACTAGCGTATCGCAACCCAATCCTCTCAGTTGCCGTTGTAGACGCTCCGCCCCAGCTGATGTTCGAAAGAACTGAGTTCTGGTGAAAATGCAGGCCAGAGTAGGACATTAACGTTGTTGTCGTGAAGAAAGGTAGATGTAAGTCTTGCAGAGTGGGGCCTGGTCTAATCCTACTGAAACATTGTAACATCAGCATGGTTCTGCAGGAACGGTATGACAGTTTGGTTGAAGCACCTCGTCAGCGTAACGCCGTGCCGTCAGATTGCCGTCAGTGATAATTAAAGTGGTCTTGTGTCTCCAGGAAATGCCGGCCAACACCATGGCGCTTTCCCCTCCTCAACACGGAGCCTGACGCATCCGTCTGCGTATCGTTCGCCTCGACGACGCCACACTTTCAAACGTCTGTCGTGCATATAAATGCAGAATCTGGATTCATCTGTAAAGAGAACGGCTTGCTATTGTCTCGGAAGCCATCGGACATGCGCTGTGCACCAACGTAAGCGATGCTGACGTCTTTCTTGCGTCAATATGTTACCCCAATAAGCGTTGTATGCTCTAATATGATGCTCATTTAGGCTGATTGATGCCAATTGTGTTCTGTGCCGTTTTGGCTGCTGTCTGGAAGCGATCGCGGAGGTGCGTGAGCACAATATGCCTGTCCTGCTGACGTGACGTTACTCTCTGACGTCCTGAGCGCTGTCTGCCAGTTACAGAATCAGACGTTTCGCTTCTTTAGATTAGTTTCATCACTATTTGGAGTGAGCATTCGAAATGCAGTGCCACAGGACGATAAGACATCCCTCCGGTAATCATGCCGACGGCTTCATGACGTCCGGCGTCACTAAGACGAGCCATACCTACTGGTTATGATTTAATCTTGCTAGCGTTTTGTTTGGATTTCGTATTGGATACGAAACATCCAGGTATAAATAAGACTGACCACGTGTAAGCGACAAATGGTCGCTAAATCTCATTTTGCAGGGGCATCCGTTGCACAATTTTATACACAACTGAGCCCCATACACTGGTCACAGTTGTATAGATAAGCAAGCAGTTTAATTATTTATATCGTCAGACATAATTCAAATAATAGGAGTACGATTCTACTGTATGGTATGTAGTGTGGTAACTTTTCATTGACGTTCAGTATACATCATCAATACACAGATACATGCATTTTAATGTCACTATCAACAAAACACAGAGAGTACTTTCGGTTCGCATTAACCGAAAACTTGCAACATATGCAATATAAGGATTCAACACAACATAAAGCACCCATGCAAAAGCAAACATGTAGGATTTGGTTTCATGCATGTTATACTACTATTTATTTATAATTATCACTTTCGTCTATTCTTATGAAAACAGTATATCAGAATAACACCGTAATTAATCCAGCCGGTCAAACACATGCGCCCTTGATGGATATGAAAAAGTATCTCGCGAGAATGCCCGTATCACATGGCACAATATACTGTTCAGTACTCAGAAAAGTGGCGCGCGCTGTCTGGGAGAGCTTTTGTTTATACTGGGGTCGACTTATGGTAATAGTGCCAATTGAAATTGAATTCTGACTATATATATGTTTCAAACTTCATATAAGGGGGCCGCCGTGGCCGAGCGGTTACAGTCGTGGACTATAAATCTCTCAGCCCCTCACCGCTGTGGGTTCGACTCCCGGTAGGAACTTCGAATTTTTCATGTGAGGAAGCCTTCCAGCTGGCTTGCGGTAGGTCGGTGGTTCTACTCGGGTACCTCTGTGTACTCGGGGTCTTCCTCCACCTGTAATTAGCTGGACGTCGCTATATGATTGAAATACTATCGCAGCGACGGTAATCCCCAATACAACAACAACAAAAACTTCATATAAAGAATATATAAGGACATTTGTTTAAATATTCATGCTGTGCTGTAATCGCTGTTGTAGCTTAATTAGTTTTTGCCGTATTGTAATACATGAAAATAATAATTTTATTATATTATTGTTCAACACCACATGGAGTTTTTCGACTGTTGATGTGTTTATAAATCAATATTTCAATAAGGAAACTAGTTTTGAAACACAGGTTTTGGCGAAAAACATGTTTAATGCTTTTGAAAATAAAGTCATCTTAAATGTCATAGAAACCAGAGTTCTGCACAGATCAAATTCTACTATGACAAATACTTTTGAAGGGTCACAGAACGATAATTACTTTCAGGTTTCATAAAGTTTACGGACTTAAAGTGATTAGAAGAGCTCATCGTCAGCACATACTGCTCTGGTGAGCTTTATATCTTATAAAAAAAGACAAATATGCATTGTACGTTTCATTTTTTAATGGGAATGTATAATTAAAAAATATTCAACTTCCGAATATCGCTGGTCGAACTTGATAATAAAGTTATGCATTAAGAGCCATATCTTGTTAGATACGTACTTTTAATGGTCAGTAAAGGCGGATTCAAAAGCAAAATTTGATAAAGTCTAACTTAAATAAGAATATATGCCACAATGAATTCTATACGTCAGATATGTATTGCCTTAAAGCACATTGGACACATTTAAAATTTGAAAGCTACGTACTTTTTCTCTTTCGTTTAGAGATAATCTAATTCTAAGTTGTACGCTTTAAGTTCCAATTAAAGGAACAACCTTTGATTTGAGGATTAAGATGTATGTCCTAGTGACAGTATTTCAGTCCTTTGCAGGCTATGTCCGCTTGAGGTAGATATAGTTTGTATTTCCTACTAAAAGAAGCTAAACGCAACGTCTGTCGTCAACAATTTTCTTAAACGACCATCTCTCCTAAAACCGCTTTGTATAAATTAATGAGACTCGGCATGAAGGATCCTTAGGTGACCCTGCACAAAGTTGCTAAAATATACATGATCTGTCGGGTTAGGTTAGAGTTAGGGAACTCTTGTTGCCATGGTTATAAGAACCCTTAAAATCTTATGTGGAAGGAGTTGTAAAAAAATTGTTTGGTGTTTATAGGCTTCATCCCATAGCGACGTCCAGCTAATTACAGGTGGAGGAAGGCCCCGAATGCACGGAGGCATCCGGGTAGAACCACCGACCTACCGTAAGCCAGCTGGAAGGCTTCCTCACATGAAAATCCTAATGATCCTGCCGGGATTCGAACTCACGCGGTGAGGGGAGGTGGTGATTATATACAAGAATATCTATCTATTAATATACATATATTATCTGTTTTATTTTATTTAAATATATTCCGCTAAGGAATTGTTCGTGTTTCACAGACGTCTCATAGACTCAATATCTGCGAAAGATACAAGTTATATCAAGAATCATTGCAACTGTCTCAACAATCCATAAAATATTGCATTCCTTTAGCTTCTGGGTGGAATGAAGCAACAATGTGTCAGATGAATCAATCTACATCATATGATCGTAATCTCTAAATGAATAATTTGTTCGGTTTCTAGATTTATCTAGGAGTGAAATACCGCACTTATGGCCAAATGATCTCCACCAGAAAGTTTACAGATCGACAGCAGAAACTGCTAATCTAGTTGAGACCGAGTAAATGCTGTCACACTGCAGTATAACGCCGTAGACATGTGACATGATACCTCATCCAGTCATTTTATTCTGACACCTGGCAAACCAGCCCTGGACGTACCCTTAATATGCTGAACGTCAAGCAAGGGAGCTAGTACCATTTTCATGACTTCGGTTTGTCGCGGTCGGGAATCGAACTCAGAGGCGTATTCTCTAAACATACGATTAAAAAAGAGCGAGCGAGGGGGGGGGGGGGGGGGGGGGGGCTTAACTTAGTATTAAGCGAGTAGCTTGATGGCCTTAAGTCTGTACCTTAGATTCGGACTGAGCGTTTTAAAAGTTGAAATAGTCACTTATATATTTCAGTGAAAGAACCCAAATTATTTGACTGAGATTTTGTTAGAATTAGTTAAACATCAATTGAAAATGTGCAGTTTTATTTTAGTTCGAGTTTGAATATTTAGTCATGACATTGATATATAACGGCTCTGTATTTGTTTGCCCGGTCTCATTATGTTACTTGGTGTGGTGTCATGCCATAATGTCTTCAGCGCAATACTGTAGTCAGGCAGACTCACATATTTTTTATGTGGACAGAGACCCCGAATGCACGGGGACATCCGGGTTGAACCACCGACCTACCGCAAGCCAGCTGGAAGGCTTCCTCACATGAGAAACCGAATGACCCTGCCGGGAATCGAACCCACGCTGTGAGTGACTGAGTGAGTGTTAAAGACAGCGATTTTACCCTCTCGGCAACGGAGGTCCCCCATAACTTGGGACAACTACGGGTGGATTTTAATAAACCTTACAGAAGTGTTTCTCATAACATAAAAGTGTGTTGCGCACATCTACCATATCTCACCTTCTTACTAAGGGTACTAAAGCATAACAGTGTGTCGCATGCATTAAACATATACGCACTGTAGTTTATCGGAGTTGTTAATACTTCTCTTTGGTATTCATATCCGCTCTATAGCATGGGCATCTATGAATGGGTTTGAATAAAACTTAACAAATGTTCGTCATAACACATATTTGTGTTGTGCGCATCAACCAAGTTCACTTGAGTTGTAAGAAATTGTTTTGGTAATATTAAGGCTACATTTTCGTATCCGCTCTATGAAAATGGTGATACAAGGTTCAGTAAGCCAAGAAAAAAGGTTCTGCTATTTTCCTTTTTAGAAATGCAACCGTTCGGCATGTTAAATGTTGACTGGCTATTTTCTTTTCCTTATTAGCTTCACCCAAATCATTTCCCACTTTTAATCCATAAAAGTAAGCAGGTAAAATTCAACAAGAAGAAAAGTAATGTAATGACCCTTTTCTAGCTCTTCTGAGCACAACAGCTCTACCAAAGTTGTTCGAATGGATCCTGTTCGTTGCATATCTGGGTCACATGAGCTAAAATAGATTTTTTTAAGAGAAATCATTAAAACATCTCCGAAACCGCAAGGCTTAGAGCTTAGATATTTGGTGTGTGGCATTGTCTTATAGACCTTTACAAAGTTTGTACACATCATTACTCTGGGGTCAAAATCGGCCCGCCCTAGGGTTACATGATTTTATATAAAACAAGAGGGCCAAAAGGTCTTATATCGCTCACCTGAGTATCACTGCTTTAATGGCAACCTTAAGTAAATATGGACCATAACTTTAATACAAGGCATAATAACCCTTGGTTTATATCATTATGTATACATCTGATCACGATTGCTTTATAAATGTGGATGCTAGAATGTAAACAAAGTTAAATGTGACATTTTAATGCTTCAGAGCCATAATTTGAGAAAGTGGTCTAATACAAAGTCAGCCTTGGCAAGATAAGCCCTGCGAAAGTAACAGTTACTGTTCATGAATAATTCATGAATAATTCATGAACAATTCTTTTCGAAAATGCATAAAATATTCACGAAAATACCATGAAAATACCATGAAGTGCAAATGAGACTATTCTTGATAATTTCACGACAAAGAAGTTCTTCCAATTGGTTTGAACTTCTGATTTCATGAACAGTTCTTGTATATTCAGCAGAATTTGTCTCATTTGCACTTCTTCTTCTGGAAATGAACAGTTCATGAACTGGTTTAAGTAAAATGCAGTTCAAGAAATCATGAACATCTCAAGGCATTCATGAACAGTTAACGTTTCATTCATGAATGGTTCTTGGCCCATTTAAAATATAATTTCTATGCCTCTTTTGCAAACCTTTTAAAATTCAGTCTTTTGTAACATTTATATACATGTACACCAATTAACATTGACAAAATACTGAGGCAATTATTACACAAAGCATTAGTGAAAATATGAATTTGTCAGTTCAGTTTTAATTTGCGGCAAGTTTCGCTATCATTAACTTGCCTTCACAATAGAAAATTTAAGGAATGGAAACTACAGATTCGAACATATTCGACCTAGATTTTATAATGTCTGACATCAAATACATGGATGACAGGAATTGGGTGATCACAGTAGTTCAGATAAGCTAATATGCCAAACTTCAAAAGTGTTGGAAGCTCAGATAATAAGAAATTGAGGCCCTGTTTTGAACATTCTGAAAGTTTTTCAAATTCAAAGTCATCTGCCCTTTCTTCATTAATTAACGCTGCGAGATGATTTTCAACAATTTTCACCAGGGCTATTGCATGTTTTTACTGCTGCACAAGGTAAGTGTATTTAACTAAAATAATCAGTGTAAGTCATTGAACATGCGGGAAATCTAAGATGCAAGTTCACCACAGAAATGGCCTGTTTCATCATGTGAAAAGCTTTTATATTTTATATGCTATATCAAGAAATGCGGCAAGTTCAACCGAAATCAATCTGTATATCCAAAAAATAATACTGTTTTCTAACATACATTGTAGTATCTACTTGCATTTAGTACAAATAATGAATGTTAAAATAAAAAAAAGAAATGATAAAATGAACAACAGTAAAAGCAGTAATCTATTTCATTTTAAAATTTATAACATAAGAAAAGAACTCTTAATATTTACATAAAGGGAACAATCAATGTAAACACTGGTCTGATGCTTAAGTATTTCAGAATGTTAGTCACCCCGTCATCTACTTTTTGCGCAAAACTTTTTGGTAATTTTTTTTTTCAAGAATATATCTTTTGTTATGCATGGTTTGTTCATCACAAGCCTTTCTAATGTTTGGAATTTTTCTTGATTTAACGGAGGTCTTGGTGTTTCTCCACATTTGACATTTTTAGCTCACCTGAGCACAATGTGCTCAAGGTGAGCTTTTTTGATCGCCTTTTGTCCGTCGTCCGTGCGTCCGGCGTCAACAATTGCTTCAAACAACATCTCCTCCTAAACGGCTTGGCCAATTAGAAAAATATTTTGCAGGAATGTTCCTTGGATGAAGCTCTACTAAAGTTGTATAAATGGTTCTGGTCCATTGCATAATTAGGTCACAGGAGCTAAAAATAGATTTTAAAAATGCAAATCTTCTTCTGCAAAACTGCAAGGCATAGAGCTTAGATATTTGGTATGTAGCATCATCTAATAGTTCATTACCAAGATTGTTCAAATCATAGCCCTACGGTGATAAATGCCCCCGCACCAGGGGTCACTTGTTTTACATAGAGTTATATAGGAAAATCGTTAAAAATCTTCTTCTATGAATCCATAAGGCCTAGAGATTAGATATTTGGTATGTAGCATCATCTAGTTCATTACCAAGTTGTACAAATCATGACCCTATGGTGATAAATGCCCCCGCACCATGGGTCACTTGTTTTACATAGAGTTATATAGGAAAATCTTTAAAAATCTTCTTCTATGATTCCATTAGGCCTAGAGCTTAGAATTTTGGTATGTAGCATCATCTTATGGTTCATTACCAAGATTGTTCAAATCATAGCCAAACGGTGATAAATGCCCCCGCAATAGGGGTCACTTGTTTTACATAGAGTTATATAGGAAAATCTTTAAAAATCTTCTTCTATGAATCCATAAGGCCTAGAGATTAGATATATGGTATGTGAATCATCTTATAGTTCATTACCAAGATTGTACAAATCATGACCTTATGGTGATAAATGCCCCCGCACCAGGGGTCACTTGTTTTACATAGAGTTATATAGGAAAATCTTTAAAAAAAATCTTCTACTATGAATCCATAAGGCCTATAGCTTAGAATTTTGGTATGTAGCATCATCTAATGGTTCATTATCAAGATTTTCAAAATGGTGGCCCTTTGGAGATAAATGACCCCGCACTTAGTCTTCTCCTCTGAAACCATAAGGCCCAGTGCTTATATATTTGGTGTGTAGTATTGTCAGGGCTAAAATGTTTAAGATTGAGTTATATCAGAATTCTTGTCTGTTTAAAAACATTGTAATCAGTTGTAGCAATGGTACTCAGGTGAGCGTTTCAGAGCCATCATGGCCCTCTTGTTTTCGTGTTCGACTTGAATTCGTCACTCTTTTTCAATGAACAGATGTTGCACCAAGATGCGGATTATATCACCAACTTCTGATAGACACAGGTGACACACCAGGTCCAAGTCTTCTTTCATCCTCACTTTGGGTGTTAGAGGTAAGTCCTTTCTCCTCGAGGGCCATGACGCGATCTTCTAATGTCCCAATTTTCTTCTGAGGGTTTTACATTTTTCTTCGCAGCTGTAATATTTAAATATTCATGTAAATAAACTAAACATAATAATGATAAATTCTGATACAATGTAAATTACTTTACCCTTATATGTAAAATAACTTAACATATCAAGAATACTAATTTTGATGCAAAGCATCACTGAAGTTGCCGCGCATGTTTTGGAGTATCGACTTAAATAAATCCATTTCAGAATATTTTGATTACACTTGCAAGTATTATTTACAAACTGTGGTCTTAATATTCTACTAGGCAATGAAACACACCATTTTGCATATCCTCAGCTGTAAAGCCGTTTAGTTAAGAGTTTTTTATGCTCCCCGTAGGGAAAGCTTATAGTTGCCGCTAGGTCCGTCCGTCCGTCATAATTTTGTCCGGCGCATAACACAAAAACTAAAAGAGGTATCAACATGAAACTTCATAGGTAGATAGATCGCAATGAGGAGAAGTGCAGTGTACAAGAACCAAAACTCTGTTTTGCATACTTTTGTTTGTTATTTATTTCTTTATTTATTCGGGGAGCATCCATTTGTTCTAAAGATTGTTCTAAAAATTAATAAAAATCAAGAGTGGCTTCGGTCTAGTTACCATGAATGTACATGTTTGCTTTTTTATATATTTTTTTTAATGTTAATTCCTTTCTTGTATATATATTATTTTTGGAATAGTAAGGGTTGGCAAGATGCATGGAATTTTAGTAAGCTACTCAAACGGTGTAATTGTCAATAAAAAAATCATCATCATCATCAACAAGGAAACTCATACCCGAACAAGTTTTATTTGGTGAACGATTTAGGCACTAGTCCCTGATTTTACTATCTGTTCAAAATTTAATTTCTATCATTCCCCCTCAATGCTTAGCAAATTACTACTGGATTATGATGAAAGAATGCCTTAAAAACCCATAATGCTTCCAAAAGCAGTATATTCTTTGGACAGAAAAGCAAAGTATGTGCTACAGATTTGTAACCAAATGCAGTCTGTACATACTCGTTGACGACAACGTCACTGCAGTGCAAAGATAAGAAAGACTCGTTAACTAAAGACCGTTCAACTGTTTACAAAATAAACTAATTTACAACCGGTGGCCGAGTGGTTAGAGCGTCCGCCCAGGGAGCGGAGGTCGTGGGTTATACCCCCGGCCGCGACATACCAAAGTTGTGAATGGTACTGTTATAGCTCCCTTTCTTGGCACCCAGCATATAAGGGTAGTTGCAGGACTGGTTTGCTCGGTGTCAGGATAATGTGACTGGGTGTGGTATCATGCCACATATCTACGGCGTGATACTGCAGTATGGCAGCACTATATCTGTCTCAAGTAGACATCGTCTCCAAATGACTGAAACACTGTCGGTGGGACGTTAACCCAACAAACAAAAAAACAAACAAACAAATTTACATATTCTGCATACCCTCATCAATTTCCCATAGACATTCCGTATGTCTCTGTCAATGAAACACAAAGATTGGTGACTAGCAGATAAACAACTTGTGATTTAACGATGGCTTTTCAAATTCAAATTATTTCCTATTATAGACAGTCTTAGGAAATAACTGTCAATTAAAAATGTAAACTATGAATGTATTTTGACATCCATCCAAAATATTTAATTGCATAATTAGAAAAACCTTTTCAAATGATTTAGCTGTTTTGTTTGTTAATGTTTTTTTGTTTTGTTTTTTTTGTTTGTTTTTTTTTTGTATTTTTTTGTTGTTGTTTTTTACCGAAGATATTTGCACATTTAGTACCATCTATGTGTAAGTCTACAATATGTCAATGTTATTATAGATTTTCTTTTTCATGAGGGTAAAGTCGCTGACTTTAGCTCTCACTCAGTCACTCACAGCGTGGGTTCGGATCCCGGCAGAGTCATTCGGAATTTCATGTGAGGAAGCCTTCCAGGTGGCTGGCGGTAGGTCGGTGGTTCTACCCGGATGCCTTCGTGCATTCGGGGTCTTTCTCCACCTGTCGTTAGCTTGACGTCGCTATATGACTGAAATACTGTGGAGGCGACGGTAAACCCAAATAGTCAAGTCAAGTCAAACATCTAAACGAGAAACAGATGATGTATTTAATTTGAATGTCTATGTTTAAATAGACTGCATAAGTTTACAAAACGAATAAAACTCACAGTTTCAAATTCTACCAACAAAACTTATGCGCTAATTAAAGCCTAAAATCTGAAATTAGATTAAAACGAATTCCAACTTTCCTGATTTAGAAATATTCAAGTACATGACTAAGTTTCAATATACTATTAGAATATCAAATTGATTTAAATACACCTCAACAGTCGAAACACGTCATATGGTGTATAAACGATCATATAAAAGTATAGAGATATACCATGTGTTACAATACAGTAAAATATTTCAAATATTTATTAGAGATTTTCTTTTTCATGAGGGGCCTCCGTGGCCGAGAGGGTAAAGTCGCGTGGATTCGAATCCCGGCAAGGTCATTCGGAGTTTCATGTGTGGAAGCCTTCCAGCTGGCTTGCGGTAGGTCGGTGGTTCTACCCAGATTCCTCCGTGCATTCGGCGTCTTCCTCCACCTGTAATTAGCTGGACGTCGCTATATGACTGGAATACTGTCGAAGCGATGGTAAACTCAAAGTCAGGTCAAGTTATTATTCGTTCAGTAAATAATACATTTCAGTTTAAATAAATAACATATTATGTTAAATATAGTGTTATATTCTCCTCCACCCCTACAGCCAACCCATACCTACTTTTATTAATAAAATGTAAAGTAAAATACCCTTTGTACATTTTTTTATTGAACTGAATACATATGGAACTAATTTTAAACCCAGGTATTCAAAATGACAACAGTAATAACTTAATATAAGTGATTAGCTGTATTTTGATTTTTGAGGGTGTATGCATTAATACCTGAAAAGTTAAATCAGTCCTGTACAGAACTGCTATATTTATTTTTGTATCAGTGTATTATAAAAATATCAGTTTGGGGATTTTGATTACCAAAAATTTATAGAAAACATATCGGCTATGTAAAAAAAAAACACATCAATTTAAAAGGCTCTGCGAGATAAGAACAGTTAACTTGTTTAAAGCTACCTGAAATTATACATGTATTTCGTTGCACGTTTGTATAACTTAATAATGTATTATTCTTTAGTAATGGGTGAAATTAATAAAAAGTGACTGGAAAAGTTATGAAATTTTATTTTGTAATGTTATTTTGGAGGTTTGCATGACATAACGGTGAAAGGATATGATGTAATACTATGTAGATACATTTAATTTACATGCTAATGGTGAAAATTTCTGTCTGAATTAAAAAAGATACGATCAAATAAAAAAAAAGTTATGGGGCAGACATTAAAGATAGACCACATGTTTTACCTTTAACCGCAAAGTGTGACCTTGATTGTAGCTACAAACCTGTGAATTGTGTGCGACACATCGTCTCATAGTGATGAACATTTCTGCCAACTAATTTCAAAATCCATCAAAGAATGTCAGAGTTATGGAGCTGAAACACACACACACACACACACATTTTTGACCTTTGAACGCTGTAAGTGACATTGACCTTTGAGCTACAGACGTGGAGAATGGGCGCGGCGCATTGTCTTGAGGTGGTGAACATTTCTGCCAAGTACTTTCAATCAAAGCGCACAATGCGCTGAGAGACGGCGACGGGATTAACATTCTAAACCTAGTGTTTCTGAAGTTATTGAAGCAGTCACATGACGACAAAAACTCCATCCGCTGTTGCTACAGAAGTTCTGTTTGTAACATAATAATCCGGAGTAAAGGTCATGAACCTTTCATTCATAAAGAGCTGCATACCTAAGTAGGTCGTTCTCTTTCTCTAGTGCTAGCGAATTCTATCTGTTGTTTTGTATGTGTAGAAATTGACCAGGTATTTGATTATTTAAGATACTAGAATGTTTGCCTATCTATTTCAAAGTTAAGAAATGCCCTGGGAGGAACCTAACTCGCCATCATGCAACATATTGTGTAGACTACTTTAGGTCAATTACATACATACGGAGCACTACTTTTTCTTTTTACAGGAGTCGATCTTTATGTACGTAAGATGGGTTGCTGTTCTGGTTAAGAAATGTCACGGATATTTTTTTCACCCTTAAAATTGATGCTTCCTGTGCAAAATAATGGCAAAAGAAAACATGTTAACAAACAATAACACACTAAAAGCGGTTACGGTAATGATTTTTAACGTCTATGTAACATATTCCATTCGTATTCGTTAGTGCGGAATCGCATTGCATGGATCCGCACTAAGCGCGGAGAGGTACAGTTAAAAATGTTGTGGAAAATATGCAAATTAGCAAGGCCTGATTTCGTTCTTCAGCATTAGACGGCTATCGCCGTCTAAAAACCACTAATGAATATCACAGTTATGGAGCGGGCACGAAAAAAATACCTAATTATTTACCCTTGAACTCTAAGTGTGATCCTTACCTTGGATCAACAAATCTTGGGATTGCGATCGACACATCGCCTCATGGTGGTGAACATATCTGCCTGGTAATATTATAATTCATCAAGGAATGTCAGAGTTATAGAGCGGACACAAAAATATAGCCATTTTATTTACCATTGAACTCTATGTGTGGCCTTGACCTTGACGCTACAGATCTGATGACTGCCAGCGACACATCGTCTCATGGTGGTGAACATTTCTGCCATGTTATTTTAAAACCAATCAAGGAATGTCAGAGCTAGGGATCGGAAACGAAAAGTAGGCCCCATTTTTGACCTTTGAACTCGAAGTGTGACCCTGACCTTGGAGCTACAGACCTGGATATTGCACGCGACACATCGTCACATGATGGTGAAAATTTCTGCCAAGTACAGGTAAAATATTTTTTGAAAATATCGATAGAAAGAAAGAAGAAAATAGTATGAAATAAATAGAAGTTTTCATCGACAGGGAAAATAAATATTTAGACCTATGAAAACATTCTTTCCTGTGTTCCTGGTGGCTCGAAACGACAAAAAGAACAACAAAATAAAAAAAAATGTGTTTCTGGAGTTTGGGATACTATTTTGGGATAAAATGAAAACAATTACCTTTGGCGAATGTTGTTTTTCTGGTTTTAGTTTTACAACTTGTTTTTTGACCCTATGTTAACTCTTTAGAATATAAATGTGCCATCAAATGATGAAACCTTTCTGTAACTTTTTTATCAGTTAATGAGATTATGTTACTAAAAAGCAAAATGGATGCCACTATCACGAGATGTCTTATGGAAATACATATCTTTTATTATGCGGAATTGCATGCTGTTCTGCAATAACACTTTGTACTGTAGCATCATCACTTTCCCTCTATGGGGATCATGAAATAATGTAATTACAGGTCACAATTATGGGGAAATAAGTTACCAGACATTTACTAATCACTTAAAGTAATATACGCACGCAATCTTGAATTTCCTATTATGACATTTCTATCAGGGAAAGAACTTCCATGAGGTATTCAACAAAAATAGCATGCACAGCGCGTTTGCGTAAATCCGGATTGGATGAGGCCAAACGGACAAGAGATTTGCATATAACCCTTGTAAGATGTATTGTTATGCTAAAGTAAACGGTTGATGAGACAGTAATTCGGTCATAAAGATACATCCATCTAGATACAGGTCGAGAAAGATCTCGAGTGCACAGAGTCACCGACCAAACACAAGTCTGCAGGAGGCTTCCCGACATAACATCCCATGGAGGTGAGGGCTTAAGCGGTAAAAGACTATAGTCACGGAGGCGACTTGACCTCAATACGCATTGAATTTTATGCTTATTGAATCCTTTCATTATAGGTAAAGAAATCACGCTTGTGTTCCATTCTGTCATAGCGTCTTTAACGATACTTGAACTGACATACCATGATCTTGGCGTTCAGCATATAATGATGTTCAAGGACTAGTTGGCGCAGTGTAATATGTTGTAAGATTGCAGGAAGGCAGAACTATGAAGACAAAGAACTTAAAGAACTGACATTCTGTCAGTAGAGGCGTTTATCCCAAAGAAACAAACAAAAGGAATTTATGCCATATGCATTTTTAAGTGAATTTTTTTTAATTACATAATTTATTTAAATGTCTGACGTAAATGAAAATACCCCCCCCCCCTAAAAAAAAAGAAGAAAAAAAACAACAACAAACAAAAAAAAAACAAACAAAAAAACAGGTAAATAGTCTACATATATACGGGTGTATCTTACAAGATCCACACATTTTAATGTTACAAATCCAAAAATGTAACACAAAGCCATCATTATTCCTGGTGTACAGGAATCACTATTGTATCTGAAATAGTTTACTGCATTGCAATAAATGCTAAATATTAATGTTTTAAGACACCATATAAAGTAGTACGACCGCTGAGGTGTCTAATAATCAATATTCTATTCTACTCACATTACAATGTTGTTTTATCGAGTTCTAAATATCTGTGTTGAGGTTTTTTCTACGACTACATGCGATCGAAAGAAAGTGTATAAAAAGCAGATGTTTCATAAATGCTTAGTTTTCCATAAGATATATATAAAATTGCATTCCCGGTTCCTGTACTATGTCCCAAATCACGGTTCCATGGCTGCACTGACAGTTATGCATGGTACGGTTTTGAAGAAAGTTCCATAGGGATCCAAGTGTGCTCAAAAGCCCATGCTCCAGTCAACTTCTTGCAGAAATTTTCAAATATTCTTTTAATAGTGTACCTACATTTCTAATTGAATTCGATAATAAAATATTTGATGAAGGCTCGTTTCTAATATATTGAAGGTATAATTCCTGTATTTAAAGGAGTTTATAATTGGATTGAAGGTAAAATTCCTATATTTAAAGGAGTTTATAATTGGATTGAAGGTAAAATTCCTATATTTGTAGGAGGTTATAATGGAGTAAAGGTATAATTCCTGTATTTAAAGGTGAACAGGAAGTAACAAAGTATCGTGGAATGATAAAGATTAATAATTCCTTGATAATCAATATGATTTCGAGAAAAATAAATATGTATATCTGTATTAAATGCAATACTATCTAAAACATTTACCAGAAGGTATATGTGGAGAAAATGTTTGATAAAACTGATAGACTGTTAATATGGAAAAGCTTTTAAATGAGGAAATAAATACGAACTTTATTGATACAATAAAATCTATGTATAATACAGTAATATCCTCAGTTAAGTATTAAGTCTATGGAATCAGAGCTGATAACGTCCGTAGTTGACGTTAAACAAAGGGACCCGGCGAGTAGCATTCTTTGTCTATTTAACCTTAGTAACGTCTAAAACAATATAAACACCGGTCCCGGTGGCCGAATGGTTAGAGCGTCCGCCCCGTACTCGGGAGGTCGTGGGTTTGATCCCCTCCAGCGACATACTAGTCCTAAAAATGGTAATGGTACAGCTCATTTGCTTAGCGCTCAGCATATAAGGGTAGTTGCAGGACTGGTTGGCCTAGTGTCAGAATAATGTGACTGGGTGTGGTATCATGCCACATGTCTACGGCGTGATACTGCAGTGTGGCGGCACTATATCTGTCTCAAGTAGGCATCATCCTCAGATGACTGAAGTACTGTCGGTGGGACGTTAAACCCAATAAACAAACACTTTATAAACAAAAACATTAATTGATTTATATTGATGATTTTAATCTCTTTTTACTATTATTTGCCGATGATGCTGTTGTATTCGCTCTTGGGCCCGTGGCATTGCAATCTTTATGCCCCCGTATCGATAGATCGGGGGCATATTGTTTTTGGTCTGTATGTCTGTTTGTTTGTCACAAAACGTTAACCTTGGCCATTACACGGAATTCCATCCACATACAGCCACCTAACATCACATGTGCATGCACCTTGATGAGCTCTACCTACCAGGTGATCTAGGCCTTCAATTTACCTTGTTCCCAAGGTATAAGGCCCCCACCGGGGGCATGGCGTTCACTCGAACGTAGCTTGTTAGTAAATAATATTGACCGATATTGTAATATATGGGATCTAAAGCTTCATATAAACATGCCTCTGTAGTTCAAAGGCATTCGTGGGTCCGAGGATTGATCCTTCAGTATAGGGCATATAACGGCTTTCCTCCATACAAACGGTATTAAACTGGTATCAAAGACCCAACTGGAACAGCTGGACAAGTACAGTTATCACGGACGGGTATTTCAGCACTATAATGATTATAAGGTATATCATCATAACCGCTTTCTGGTCGATTGTTGGCTTCCATCACTATCACTATCCCGTCATAACTTACATTGCAGTTTAGAGTACTGTTAGGTTCATATAATGGGTCATCAATGTTCTGTTCAAGCAAAAGTTTATTACTTTTACAACGTTGAGAAATGCACATCGTCAAATTCACTTTCATCGTCACAGTTATACAAGCGTTCGCAATCAAACCTGCAGCAGGGGCCTCCGTGGCCGAGAGGGTAAAGTCGCTGACTTTAACACTCACTCAGCCCCTCACCGCGTGGGTTCGAATCCCGGCAAGGTCATTCGGATTTTCATGTGAGGAAGCCTTCCAGCTGGCTTGCGGTAGGTCGGTGGTTCTACCCGAATGCCTCTGTGCATTCGGGGTCTTCCTCCACCTGTAATTAGCTGGACGTCGCTATATGGCTGAAATACTGTCGAAGCGACGGTAAACCCAAATAGTCATAGTCATAGTCAAACCTGCAGCGGAGGCACACTTTATTGTAATCATGAGTTATATTTCCGTGTTGGTCATATGTTTTTATAGGTAAACTCCTGTCTGGCCTAGGTCCAAGTTTACTGTTGTAGTGGTAAATTATTCAGCCGAATAATTTGCGCTACAACCCTATATTTTTCTTTCATTACTCTCTCTCTCTATCTTTTCGTTTATGTTTTATAAACAATTCATTTTGACAAGTATGAAGTTATGTTTTGTCTGTGTCATTTGTATATTTAAATCATTACATTGTTCCGTTCTTAACATTTTTATGTTCATACAAATTATGTTTATTAAGTTTTATTTAAATTTCGCTAATTGTGTGTATCTCAAAAAAGTAAAGAATCTGGATGTACATTCTTTTCACAACTTTGATACCTGGTACGTGTCATGACTAATTATTGTATTGCAATTTTAATGTCTGACACCTTTAATGGCTTCATTGATTATACCTTTGGTCATCTAGCGGCATAGTAAGTTTTGTTAATCCGCTTTGTCACTTTTATGGCATTCCAGTAACTCCGCTCACAAAGGCGTGATTGACGTATCTGTTTAATCTGTAATTTGTTATAATAGTTGTTGATTTTGATGGTAAAAAAAGGACTCCATTTTTAACCTCCGTCCTGTGCAGAAGTCTGTCAGAGCAATCTTAACGTATTTGATGTCAAATATCGTGCTTCAAATTTATACAGAATACTGTATATTACTAACTGCTTGGATATATCTGTGTTGAAATATATTTATTTAACAACACAGAGACTTGTGTATTTTATACACCCTACAAAGCGTAACTACGGAGAGAAAAGTTATTACGGACTATGGGATATCTAATCATCCTATTTTCACCGGGTTACCATTACAGATTTTCTCCCCAAAAGCGTTAGGATTTCCAGCTGACATACTTTCAATCAATCATATATTTTTTTTTATATTGCACTTCATATTTTATGATAGGCGTGTAGGTATTTCATTTTGCAATGAGACACTTTGAATGCCAAGGCAATCATTGTTTTATTGTTTGAAATATTGATAATCATTCGAATTTGCACTGCGACAAAGATCCCAAATTATTATCATGATATCCGTGTTTTAACAGGTAAACAAACGACTGATACAACAAAATTTGGAATACAAATTTAATAATGGCTGGACACAATTCACCATCAAGTACTTCGCTCAGCACTTGGCGCATTTACAACATCTCCTGTTGAAAGCCTTTATGTAGCTGCAAATGAACCATCCTTATATCTACGTAGAGAAAAATTAAACCTTACAGTATATTACAAAACTCAAATCAAATCCGATATAAAACTATAAAACATTATATGAGAGCAAACCTAAGGTTATCAAACCTTTAGGTTTGCGTGCTCAGAATCTTATTTCAGGTTTAGAAGTTGACATAAAATTGACATAAAAGTCATTAAAAAAAAAACAGTGCCTCAAATTCCACCTTGGACACTTAAAAGACCTGAAGTTAATCTTAGTCTTCACAATTCTAAAAAATCTATCACTGATATGAAATTAGGTCTGCTTATGGAGACCAATATGACATTTATACAGATGGCTCTAAAGATGGCAATACGATCACATGTGCAGTCATAAGCTTACTTTACACACAATTATATCGTTTACCGGATGGCGCTTCGATTTTCTCTGCAGAAGCAAAAGCCATTGAGTTAGCTTTACATGCGGTATCGTCTATCCGGTCCGATAAATTTATCTTTTTTTCTGATTCCTTGTCTGTTCTACAATGAATTAAAAATATGAACTTTTCGAATCCACTAATACAAGATATCTTAATTAAACATCATCACCTATCTTTTTCGAAACAAATTATATTCTGTTGGGTTCCCAGTCATATGGGAATTCGAGGTAATGAGAAAGCTGATCGTGCTGCTAAAGCAGCCCCCGATTTAGACGAAGCTGATATAAAAATTCCATTTACAGATTTGAAATCCTTTTGAAAATGGCAATCTAGTTGGGACAACGCTCAATTTTATAAGTTACATTCTATTCAACCATCCTTAGGATTTTGGTATCCATCTTCCTGCGTTGTGCGTGGGGAAGAATGTGTTATAATCGTTGTCGTATAGGACATACTCGTTTGACTCACTCCTTTCTTTTAAATCGAGAAGAACAACCTGTATGTATTCCTTGCCAGGAACCGTATACTATCAAACATATTTTAGTCGACTGTATTGATTTAAATCTTATTAGAACTAATTATTTTAATGTGACATCTATGTTAGACCTTTTTAATACTGTTTCTGTTGATACCTTGATTGCTTTTATTAAAGACGTTGGTATATATAACAAACTTTGATTTTACATATGTGATATATTAAACGTGTTTACATTCCTGCTGTGCGGGATTCACTTGTGTATAGTTTTGTGACTTATCGTAATTTTAAGCGTTTTTAGACACCATATGACGTCTTTGGACTGTTGAGGTGTCTCTAATTCAATATTTTATTCTATTCAGCTTTCATTGATCCAGAGAACATGCATTAGCGTCACCGCTGAATAATCGCAAACCTGTGAACAGAGATTAGTAACATGATGCTGCATTTACAGTTTTTACTGTATTCGCTCCAGAACGATATCACAGTGGCTCGTTTTTTATTTATTCGGATGTGTGGTCATGTGTAGTTGACGACAATCGGAACACGCTTCTCCCCGCTAGGAAAAGGAGGCTCTTTTATTTGGTCTCCGATTTTCCTTTTCTAATTTTTTCAGTATAACCATCAGGCAACTGGTAGACAATTGTAATGACAGGCAACAGTAATGATAGCGCAACGTAATGTAACAATTTATGACAGGCAACTTTAATGGTATGCAATTGAAATGACAGACAACTGTAATGGTAGACAATTGTAATGAAATACAACTGTTATGGTAGACAATCGTAATGACAGACAACTGTAATGGTAGACAGTTGTATTGACAGGCAACTGTAATGGTAGACACTTGTATTGACAGGCAAATGTAATGGTAGACAATTGTTTTGACAGGAAACTGTAATGGTACACAACTGTAATGACAGGCAACAGTAATGGTAGACAATTGTAATGACAGACAACTGTAATGGTAGACAATTGTAATGACAGGCAACTGTAATGGTAGACAATTGTAATGACAGGCAACTGTAATGGTAGACAATTGTAATGACAGGCAACTGTAATGGTAGACAATTGTAATGACATACAACTGTAATGATAGACAATTGTAAGGACAGGCAACTGTAATGACATACAACTGTCATTGTAGACATTTGTAATGACCGGCAACGGTAACGGTAGACAATTGTATTGACAGGCAACTGTAATGGTAGACAATTTTAATGACAGGCAACTGTAATGGTAGACAATTGTATTGACAGGCAAATGTAATGGTAGACAATTGTAATGACAGGCAACAGTAATGGTAGACAATTGTATTGACAGGCAAATGTAATGGTAGACAATTGTAATGACCGGCACCGGTAATGGTAGACAATTGTATTGACAGGCAACATTAATGGTAGACAATTGTAATGACAGGCAGCTGTAATGACATACAACTGTCGTAGTAGAAAATTTTAATGACCGGCAACTGTAATGGTAGACAACTGTAATGACCGGCAACTGTAATGAAACATTAAGGTAATGACATACAACTGTCGTTGTAGACATTTGTAATGACCGGCACCGGTAATGGTAGACAATTGTATTGACAGGCAACAGTAATGGTAGACAATTGTAATGACAGGCAGCTGTAATGATAGACAATTGTAAGGATAGGCAACTGTAATGACATACAACTGTCGTTGTAGACATTTGTAATGACCGGCACCGGTAATGGTAGATAATTGTATTGACAGGCAACAGTAATGGTAGACAATTGAAATGACAGGCAACTGTAATGTTAGACAATTGTAATGACAGGCAACTGTAATGATAGTCAATTGTAATGACCGGCAACTGTAATGGTAGACAGTTGTAATGACAGGCAACTGTAATGGTAGACAATTGTAATGACAGGCAACTGTAATGAATGGTAGACAATAGTAATGACCGGCAACGGTAATGGTAGGCAATTGTTATGACAGGCAACTGTAATGGTAGTCAATTGTAATGGCATGCAACTCTAATGGCAGACACTTGTAATGACAGGCAACTGTAATGATAGACAATTGTAATGACAGGCAACTGTAATGATAGACAATTGTAATGACAGGCAACTGTAATGATAGACAATTGTAATGACAGGCAACTTTAATGATAGACAATTGTAAGGATAGGTAGCTGTAATGACATACAACTGTCGTTGTAGATAATTGTATTGACAGGCAACAATAATTGTAGACAATTGAAATGACAGGCAACTGTAATGTTAGACAATTGTAATGACAGGCAACTGTAATGATAGTCAATTGTAACTACCGGCAACTGTAATGACAGACAACTGTCGTGGTAGAAAATTTTAATGACCGGCAACTGTAATGGTAGACAATTGTTATGACAGGCAACTGTAATGGTAGACAATTGTAATGACAGGCAACTGTAATGATTGGTAGACAATTGTAATGACAGGCAACTGAAATGGTAGACTATTGTAATAACAGGCAACTGTTATGACATACAACTGTCACGGAAGACAATTGTAATGACAGGCAACTGTAATGGAAGACAACTGTTATTCAGGCAAAAACAAAAAAAAGAAAACGCATGAAGCATTAAACTACACAGTTTATATATTCATCCAGAATTAAAAATCAATTTCAGGAAATGACAAGCATTATATTCAAAGGAGCTGATTCACAGATGGTCGGTTGAAATAAAAGAAAAAACGAATTTTACTCTCCCCCGATTAGGTTAATCAAGTACTTGTTTCCTGACAGATAAACTAGGCAAGTGTCACATTACACTGGGAACGCTATTTTCGTAAACGCCACCTCAGGGAAATCGGTAAATATAGAATACGGTTGTTTGCTGTACCACGTGACATGTTCCGTAGCATGACGTCTTCTCCGGTTCCCGGTAGCGAGCTGTTAGGTGAGCGAATACAAAAAAGTGAATTTGATCAGTTATATTACGGCAAATGAAAATAAAAAAAATCCAAATATAGGTTTTAATTTTATGAATATAGAAACAATGCCGTTCGTAATGCGGCTGACTGTAAGGGAGAAACCTCCCATGTTTTTTTTACATCATGGGTGGTTGCAATGGGTGACCATGGATTTGTAGATGGGTATAGACGTAATATACACATAAAGATTAAAATCAAGTTCTAGGTCAATGACCATCTGTAAACGAGCTGTTTAATTCAATTCCATGTAGTTATATAATAGATTAATGTCTTGTAATGTTTTAAAGAATGTTTGTTTATTAAATTATTTATCTATCTGTTTTCAACAATTTTATAATTCAAATAAGTAATTCAGAAGTGATTTTCGGATGAAAAAGAAACGTTAAGAATTATAAATGAGTCAGGCTTATGGCTAAAATATCTTCTTATTGTGCAATGCATAAGTTCAATTCATATTATACTTTTCACCATGCCGACATTTGCAATTGCTTGATGTCAAATATAAATGCGAAACGTAGGAATGGCGGGATGGTCTACTAGTATTTTAATCAATAGATTTTTTCACCATTTGAGACATTGATGTCTCACTGCATTGAGACGCCATACAACAGATGCATGATACCATTGCCTTGGTCACGCTATCAATCATCAAGCTGTTTTCTGAGATCGAAACCGTCGTTGACTAACAAACAGTGATAACTTAGTGATATAATAAACATTGCTATTTAGAGCCTGAACGCAATTTGTGTGTGTGTAAATGTGTACTTACTGATTGTTCAAAGATATGTCCGTTGACATTAAATTATTATGTAAAGCAATTTAATTCTCTCCATACATATATTTCGGCAAAACTTTCCTTTGTCAAGGAAAGAACATAAATTTTATGCCACTACATAGTAACGTTTTTTATTGATATAAGAATAACAATATGGCGACTGTACCATCGTTCTTTATGTATTGGCTATTTTTTTTTCATGATTAAGGCAAATTTTGCTGAAATATTGATAAAGAGTGAATTTAATTGTGTATTGTATTATTTCCATCTTGAAAACCTACCTTTTATTTTGTAAAGAGTTTCATTACTAGTGTATATCGTTTATTGACATTCTTTAAACATCTAAACGGCGGGGCCTCCGTGGCCGAGAGGGTAAAGTCGCTGACTTTAACACTCACTCAGCCCCTCACCGCGTGGGTTCGAATCCCGACAGGGTCATTCGGATTTTCATGTGAGGAAGCCTTTCAGCTGGCTTGCGGTAGGTTGGTGGTTCTACCCGGATGTCTCCTTGCATTCGGGGTCTTCCTACACCTGTAATTAGCTGGACGCCGCTATAGGACTGAAATACTGTCGAGGCGACGGTAAACTCAAATAGTCAAGTCAAGTCAAACATCTAAACGAGAAACAGATGATGTATTTGTATGTCTATGTTTAAATAGACTGCTAAAGTTTACCAAACGAATAAAACTAACAGTTTCAAATTCCACCAACAATACTTAAGCGCTAGCTAAAGCCTAAAATCTTAAATTAGATTAAAACGCATTCCAACTTTCCTTATTTAGAAATATTCAAGTATATGACTAAGTTTCAATATACTATTAGAATATAATATTGATTTAAATACATCTCAACAGCCGAAAGACGTCATATGGTGTCTAAACGATCATATGAAAGCATCCAGATATAGAATGTGTTACAATACAGTAAAATATTTCAAATACAACATTGATTCCCGCACAGAAGGAGAGAGTAAACAGGTTATATATGTTACGAATGTAAAAAATCAAAGGGACGCCTCCTTCGAAACAGTCTCTTTAATTGGGGCGTTTTTATTTCGCGGTGGTGGTGATAGTGTCCTCAGGTCCGAGAGGTGCAGACTTCTTACCGCCGATTCGTCGGACGACTCGTGTTTCCGTTTCGGCATACTAGTTTGTGTGGGCCCGTCCAAACTGTTTCTGTTTTGGCTGTTTTGTACAATGCAAATTTGTCGATCTTTTGGTACCTCTTCATCAATTCGAGTAGTGATTCTGTGTTTATTTCTATCTGGGTTTTCTTTTTTTAGTTTGAGTTTGGCTGCATCCGATTTCTGTGGGTTGTCTTCTTCTCCGGCCTTTTTTTCTTCCGTTGTTAGGATACTTTTGTTACATCCTTCGTAGTGTTTCGTTGGCTTTAACATATATTTTGCGGAATTAAGTTTCAATCTGACAACCTGGTGTTATATTTCTGCGTCACAGTCTGTCATTGTTTTCTTTAATTTGACCATCGGATAGCTTTGGGCGAAATTAGTGCGCCGTTAAGATGTGGAGGTAGTATCCATGATGCTGACAGTTTTGATCTTCGGTGCCAGCATGCCAGCTCATTGCTAATGGTTTGTTGCTGACCATCATCTTAATGCCGTTCAGTAGGTTCCTCGTGTTTGCGTCTTCCGTCATATTTCCTAGGATAAACATTGGCGTCTGCCAGCGATACGTTATTATGAAATTCGCCCTAAGTATTTAAGGATTACATACTAAGAAGGATAAATGGGATTCCAGCCGTGTATACAAATACGATGTGAAGCCTTTAAATAGGCGTAAGTTTGATTCAAATTAATAGTATACAAATAGTCTTTGAAATTCAAAGAGGCGTAAGATTGATTCAAATTAGTTTTGTAAGAGGAATTTGAATTTTAAATAAATGTGTCTTACTGAATAAGTCTTAAAGTGCCTTTAGAAGTCACGATAAACTGAGCATATAATTCCGAATTAGAAATTAAATAAAAAATATTGCTTATTTAACAACTTTTCAAATTTGTATATAAACAGTTATGGGTTTCCTATCTATAGGTATATCTCATTTCCTTTACATGTTTAACACACATGATCAAAGTTTTAAAATTTAAAAAAGGCATTTGCTTTTCAATACATAAACGTAGATTATGACATAACTTGATCGAGGCAAAGAAGCTAAAACCCGGAACATAAGTGAGGCTTTATTCAAAATAAACCTGAGAGATGCACAACTTTCAAAATTCCCCCAGAAACCTAGGGAAAAAGGAAACGTATAAAGATGCGGTCAAAGACATCAAAATCCAATACGTCTTATCCGTGTTTACAACTCATTCAATAAATCACTTTTTTTTTCATTTTCATATTTCAAAATTTTGAAAATGTCCTAGACGTGTGAAGTACGACAGACAATAGGAATTTGGTGAGAATAAATTATCACTTCTGTCTTTGTAGAAGTCTACAGCTATAGAAATATCAAAACAAATTCAGTGAATTTCTCCCAAGGGATACGCCTGTCTTCGATGCATTCTGGAACATGACAATCGTTTTCTTTAGTATCTTGGACAACTAGAGAAATATCGCCTACATATGAACGAACTTTCTTTAACCGAAATGTCTACTTAATATATTTTATACTTCATAAAGGGTTATTGGTGTAGTTCGTTCAGCTGAGAATGGTTTCTCCATCACCCTTTATGCAGAATATGCGGCGCCTGCAGGTTTGAATTACGTATTTACAACCGAATTGAAACCCTTTCAGTGGTTCCTATGTTGAACCAGTACCTTTTGTTAGCTAACCTGAGCATGTAGTGCTCATGTGAGCTTTTAGGATCAATGGTTGTCCATCGTCCGTCCAGACGTCCGTCCGTCGTCCGCAATTATTTCAAACGACATCTTTTAAACCACTGGACAAATTTTAATGTAACTTGCCTGCATGAAGCTTTACCAAACTTGTTCAAAGGGTTCTGGTCCATTGCATATCTAGGTCACAGAAGCTAAAAATAGATTTTAGAAGTGAAATCATTAAAATTTTCTCCGAAACCGCAAGAGCTAAGCTAAGATACTTAGTGTGTGGTAGTGTCTAGTGGACCTCTACCAAGTTTGTTCAAATCTTAGCACTTGAGTCAGAATTGGCCCCGTCCAAGGGGTTACTTGATTTTGCATAGAGTTATATAGGAAAAACTTGAAACATCTTCTTATCAGAAACTTAATATATTTTGTTTGTAACATGGCCAAGTGGACCTTTTTTTGGTGTGTAACCTGGCCTAATCTACCGTGTTTGTTCAAAACATGACCAAGGGGTTAATATTGGCTTCACCCCAGGGGTCACTTGATTTTACATAGACTTAATTAGGAAAAACTAGAAAAATCTTTTGTCAGAGAACATAACCATTAGATCACGACGCACTTGCTACATAGAATAAGTCATTAACATATGCGTCCCCCCTCTCTCAATACTGCTTGCTAAAAGGCAGTTACTGGCGTTTGGTTTAACTCATAGCCCGTTTTATAGATATTGAAAATGTGATAGATAACACATGAACATATTGTGATATTGTATAAAATCTGATCAAATTATTTGGCAATCTGCAAACAATGCCTTTGCAATTTGCAAATAGATGTGCATATGTGAATCGGAATGCGAACAAAACAAAACTATATACTAATGACTCAAACACATTAATAATATAAACATTTATATGCATGTAACTATTGACATTACATTCAAACATGTTAAACATTATTCTTAGTATGTTATTTCCTTCTCAACATATTATACTTTATCAATTTTGCAT
>JAIFHC010000025.1:30000-50000 GCA_021229015.1 Solen grandis | reverse complement strand
AACCATTTTGCATGTGAGATCAACTATCTGTTGTTACAGAAAAGTGAGATATTCATGCTTAAAAGTACCAAAGAAATTGGGCAGTTGTAATTAATTAATTTACAATTATGTACATTGTAAATAAAAATGTTGATACATTAGCTAGGTGTCTACTTATGCTTGTTATTGTGTTTTATTTTTTACTTTCAGCTCTCTTCAACTAGAAATATCACTAGATGGGATTAATACTTCACACAGCACTTCAAGACAGAATATGAAGTTTTATCAACAGGACAAGGTATTATTAGGAAATTCCTTATCAAACTTGGTATTCAATTTGTTGTGATAAATATGCATATCAAAACATCTTAAATTGTTTTAATTTTAAGTTATCAATTGTAAAAATTTTAATTTTAAAAGGAAAAAAAAATTTGTTTTAATTTAGTTATAATTATAAAAAATTTAATAAAAATTGAATAGACGGTGAGCCTATGATAAGATACCATTTGGACAAGTGTGTTTTCAAAAATTCTAAGTTATGAAGTAATGAAAATGCTTGAATGTATAAAGTTTGAAGATGATTGCTTAAGGAATGAAGATGCTAGAGTGCAAACAAAGTAAAATCTGGCATTTTTTATATTAAAAGGGGCATAACTCCTGACCAAATTGGCTGATATCAGCCATAATCGAACTTGACTGAGAAATTATGGTCATAAAAATTGTCATAAAGTTTGAAGATGATTGCTCAAGAAATGAACATGTTAGAGTGTAAATAAACTAAATGTGGTCAAAGGACGACAGACGGACGAGGGACATTCAACTATCCTAATAGCTCATCTTGAGCACATATGCTCAGGTGAGCTAATAAAATGTTAGTTTGGTAAATCAAAACTGACAGCTGAATGCAGGTTGACTGCTTAATACAGGTGGCTGTTTATACAAGTTCAACTGTATTTGTGAAACTGGAAATACTGGTATAAATGAAAATATACTAAAGAAAATTTGAATCTTACAGACTGACTGGTCAACACAATGTACATACCAAGCTAAACTAAAACATATTTACAAAGAAAGTATACAAAATGAAGGTCAGAAATATTCTATTTGCTCTTTCTATAATGCAGAGCTGATTTTTAAGGTTAAAAGGAAAGACAAATGTTTCTATTACTTGTACAGATTGTAACATATATTTTAAAACATTCGTGCATTTCTTAAAAAATCTTTTTTTCTTAGACTGCAAATGGGTGATATTCTCATTATGGCATTTCAGTGTTAACAGCAACTTTAAACATTACAGTTGTTATCTGCAGAAATGCTTCCATTAATTTTAAAAAAGAGTTATATCCTTGGAAAAACTTTCCCATACTAATGAAACTTTTGCTCTAGATGTCTTTATCTCTTCCTCGGCTTGCGGGACACACCCCGTCAACCAGTTTCTTCTTTCGACAAGCTGTAAATGCATACAAAATTCAATTTATTTAGTTCAAAGCATAGAAACTATGAATAATTTTCTATTTGATATGAAAAAGATGTAGCCATACTAGCATGACTGACTTACACAGGATTGGGTCATGTAATCAAACACTATGTTTTTCCAGCTATTGATTGCTGTGGACTTGCAACTGAATCAGCTATGAAACGGAAACTATCAAGGTTTAAATCCAAGACCATGGCTAGCAATTCAGTTTACATAGACTGCTATCTAGAACAGTCTTTTGTGTGGGAAACATTACGGCCCATTTTTTCCCCCCAATTTTTGTCTTAACCTTGCACACTAAAAGGAGAACAAGAGCAACACAGTGTTTATGGGATTTTTTTAAAGGGGGGTGGGGGGGGGGGGGGAATTAGAGCAAAATGGACCCATCAGACTATTGTGAAATATGACCATTGATATCAATATAATTCATCTGCTCAGTAAATGGAATCATCAAATGAAAGTTAAAGAATTTTAGTTCTATGAAACTCCTGTTATGGACCAGAAACATATTTATCTTTTAATTTCATATGTGTTATTCTTGTAATTTTAATGTTGTTTTGTAACTTTCTGTGACATATACCACCTGTAATTAGGTAATTGTTTTGTTATGTTAAAACATTTCATTATCTTATTTTTTCCTAATTTTTCATTTTCCAATTAGAAAAGCCACAGGTTAAAAAATAAAGAAAACACTGTAACTCCAATCATTCTATTAAGTTTGAAAACTCTAGATTATCTAGATCTCAAGTTACTGACTGAGAAATAAGTGTGATGGCACAAGATAAAAAAAAAAAAAATGTCTTACAGAGTCAAAAGGAAAGATAAACATTAACAACCTTGAAGTAACCTCATTAAAGGCACCAATTGTATATTCCAATGCTTCCTCTCTGTCTGGTACTTCAAAGTCACCGTCTTTGAGGAATGTCTCCTCATCCTGCTCATTCATTGTGATTGGGACAGTATTGTCAGAAATAAACTGAAAACGAAAAAAAAAACACTGATTTTTTGTTTGTTTGTGCAAAGTATTGAAATTAACTTCTATGTACTGAATGGTTCATAATTTTGCAGGATCATTCCATTTTACATGTAATAGACAAATAAAAACTTAAAAATATTCAGTTGAATATGTTATCATTATTATTTGTTTTATAATCAGCAGGAAACACTGTGTGATCTTCATTACACTGGCTTATCAAAATACTTGTAATGTATTATCATTTGATACAACTTATAAGAGTACATAACAGCTGACAAGTTAAAATGTGAATCTTAAAATGTTGGGCAAAGGTTGATATCTTATGAAGTAAAAAATTTGACGAGTCATTGCTAGCTGAGTTTTCTTATTATAGACGTTGTACTCACTTGAGACCTCCACTGACGTGTTTGGCGGGTGGGATTGCTCGGCAAGCTTGTCAAAAAACGGCAATCTTTGCAAGTCCAGAATGGTCTCTCACTCCAAGGCAACACACAGGAAGTGTACCATTACATGTCTCACTGGCAACAAAAGATAAACAAATTATCAGTTATCAATGGAATAACGAATATCTAACAAGACAATGAAAGGTCTTAATTCAGGTATGATCATAGGTCCTGTATATAAGATAATTTTTAGAGTAGATATACAGTCAAACCTGTCTTAAGCAGTCAGTCAAGGGAATGAGATAAAGTGACCGCTAAACAGAGGCGATCACTAAATGGAGGTTAAACATCTAACAAAATGCTAATTTTGTAAAATTGCAACTGACTGCTACACGCAGGTTGGCCGCTTAATACAGGTGACTGCTAGTAGAGGTTCAACTGTATACACAGTGTGCAGCATTGCCTGTAATACTTATATCCGAATACTGAAACATCCATGTTCATCAGTAGTAACTTGCAACTTGGCTGTGACATAAAATATGTCTTCTAGTTGACATTTAGTTTACAACAAATCATATTTCTGTTCTTTGAGCAACTAATGAGAAATGCTTAGGCAGTAGTTTGATGAAGCTGCCAAAGTAACTTTGGTTAAATTTTACATGAATTGCAATAAAATCAAATGCAACAAGAAAGTCAGTAGAACTGACAGATGCTCCCAAAAGAACGTCATTGTTACAAATAAGGCCTTGGTCAATGGGTGGGAGGATATGTTGAAATCCCCATTCCTAAATCATATCTATTCTCCTCATCAGATGAGATGTTTTACCAACTCTAATTTGGAGACTTAGTAACAGTTTACTATTTAATATGATAATACGTGTTACTCATCAGATCTTTCATTGATTTTTTTAAAGTTTTTATACTACTAAAAATTAAGTCATACATTTCAATGTGTGCTCATATCAAAGAGGTTAACCAACACTCTTGACATATGACTGGATATTTGAAATAGTGTATAATGGCCTAAACAACAATTAGCTGACATGATTATGATTGACATTACTAGCATATTGAATTTTGTGGGGTTTTGTTTAAATGATATCTCCTGTTAAATTAGGCAAATGACATGAATATTAGTCAACAACATGGTAGTAGGGGCCATAACTCTCTTAAAAATTGAGGAACCAGGTCACGTCGACGATATGCGTATCTACTCTTGGTAATAAAGCTTCCCATAAAGTTTCATTGAATTCAAGCCATTAGTTCCTGAGAAATAGCCCGGACAAGAATCATGCAACATGAACTATAGGCCAAAAAGTCAGGGGGCCATAACTCTTTGAAAAATTTAGGAACGGGTCAGTGACGATATGCGCATCTCCTCTTGGTAATAAAGCTTCCCATAAAGTTTCATTGAATTCAAGCCATTAGTTCCTGAGAAATAGCCCGGACAAGAATCATGCAATATGTACTATAGGCCAAAAAGGGCCATAACTAAAAATTGGAACCAGGCCACGCCGACGATATGCGTATCTACTCTTGCTGATAAAGCTTCCCATTAAGTTTCGTTGAATTCAAGCCATTAGTTCCTGAGAAATAGCCCGGACAAGAATCATGCAATATGTACTATAGGCCAAAAGTCAAGGGGCCATAACTCTGTGAAAAATTGAGGAACCAGGTCACGCCGACGATATGCGTATCTACTCTTGGTATAAAGCTTCCCATAAAGTTTTGTTGAATTCAAGCATTAGTTCCTGAGAAAGAGCCCGGACAAGAATCATGCAATATGTACTATAGGCCAAAAAGTCAAGGGGCCTTAACTCTGTGAAAAATTTAGGAATCGGGTCATGCTGACGATATGCGCATCTCCTATTGGTAATAAAGCTTCCCATAAAGTTTCGTTGAATTCAAGCCATTAGTTCCTGAGAAATAGCCCGGACAAGAATCATGCAATATGAACTATAGGCCAAAAAGTCAAGGGGCCTTAACTCTGTGAAAAATTTAGGAATCGGGTCATGCTGACGATATGCGCATCTCCTCTTGGTAATAAAGCTTCCCATAAAGTTTCGTTGAATTCAAGCCATTAGTTCCTGAGAAATAGCCCGGACAAGAATCATGCAATATGTACTATAGGCCGAAAAGTCAATGGGCCATAACTCTGTGAAAAATTGAGGAACCAGGCCACGCCGACGATATGCGTATCTATTCTTGGTGATAAAGCTTCCCATAAAGTTTCGTTGAATTCAAGCCGTTAGTTCCTGAGAAATAGTCCGGACAAGGAAAGTGTGACGGACGGACGGACGGACGAAGCGGCGACTATATGCGTCACCTTCGGTGAGCATAAAAATAAAATGTGTTTAGTTCATGGGAATGAATGTACTGCTAACAAGTTGCTTCTTATCAAAGTTCACGTTTTTACCTGAGGCTTTAAATATAAAAAGTGATAATCAAATAACTGAACTTTGTTGATATATTGACAATAATTATACTTTCTGTTTATAAAGTATTTGTTAATAATTTAATGAAGGTTTCTCACACTGAGAGGAAAATAATTTTTTGATTTAAAAATGAAAAATTGTTTAACTCTGCTTAAAGCAACATAAGCCATTCCATTTTCAAAAACTGTGCAATATCAATACAAACATGGTCAAGAGACAAGCCCCTAACTTGATGAATGGTACAAGCCCAGGCTAGAGTTAAAGGAAATTAAGACGGATAATTACTTGACCTGCTACTGTTAATGTATGCTCTATTCTGTCAATGCTTATGGCATTACTCTCTGCAAGTTGCAAAGTCTGACCAACTGTTTCCTTGTCAAAAAAGACATTCAATGACATAATATTACCAGCTGAATCAAAATGGAATAAGTGCACTGAGCAGATAGCTCCATTGACAAGGCCACCAGTTGTGTTAATATTGCGTTAAAGCATAACTCGCTCACCAACTCACAATTGTAGTGTTTTAGGAAGAACACCAGCATTATGATCATCATCAGGTATGTACTTGTATATCAGAAACTTCAGCACCATGTTCTAAGTCAGTGTTACCAAAGTAATGGTTGGCAAGCAGCTGATACTTATTGGAATTTAAAGATTGTATTTTTTATATATAGTATTCATTTACATCAGAACGCAATGGGAAAATGTGTAGAATATTTTGAGTGAGCTCTTGGTCATAGTTAAGTCTAGATAGGAGAAGAGTGGTATCATCATTTGATAGAAAGCCTACTCTAGCTCTATTTAAGAGCTTTGCATAAATGCTATCACTACTTGTCTCATATTCTGTGTCAGAAAAATTGGTTTGAATAACTGCCATAAATTAGTTTATAATGAAAACAAACCCCCCATTTACTGGCCTCAGCTGAAAGAATCACATTCATATTGCCAAAAGCATATTCAGTATTTTTGAGCTCAGAAAGTCTGCTACTGACATATGTTAACATCGTATCACTCACCATACTGATCTCATCAATAATTATTGTAGTTACAGAACAAAATTTTCTCTGCAGTTTTGACAGAGCATACATATTCATGATGGTATCTTCTGGCAGGGATTTGAAGGAGACTATGAATTGTACTTCCATGGATGTCCCTAGCAGCTGTTCCTGTTGGAGCACAAAAAACAACAGGTGATAATTGCCTAAATGACCCGCCTGAACTAGTAAATATTTGTAAATATGCTACATTTCAATACAAATGATTTCCCTGTGCCAGCACCGCCAGTAATAGAAATGAAAAAGTTCTGAAGTCTTTTCTATGTCGTGAAAATGCGACTGGACAGGATGAACAGCTTGTTTTTGACATGTAGTCAGCATGAAGTATCATTTATTAAAGTCAGAAGCAGACATAACACAGCTTAAACTATGCAGTTAAAGGGTAACTTCATTTTGGCTTTCTATAGACACTGCTCATCAGTACTAGAAAGGATATTTGCACATGCAGCTCTCATTAAAAGACATTGATGGAAGACATTGATCATTACCTCCATCAGTATGAGGTTCACAAGAGTTATTTGACAGTTCTGCTTCACACATTTGTATTCTCCTCACAGCATCTTCAAGTTCCTCTGTTAGATTTTCACCTACAGTTAAGGAAAAACATATACTTTTACGGATGGGAATAGGGCCAAATTTCGGCCCCAAATTGGCCTTTGCACAGAAGAAGAATTTTGATGTTTTCTATATAGAGTATATAAGGGAATTAGCCAACCCCCTAGGGACCTCATTTTTTTTAGGAATTAACTTTATTTTAGCCATATTGGTATACATTCATGAGGTGACCATTTGGGCCAAAGGAAATTTAATTCTCACAGCTGGCTTCATAAAAAAAATATTTTGATGTTTTCTATATAGAGTATAAAAGGAAATTAGCCAACCCCTAGGGGCCTTATTTCTTAACGGATCAACTTTATTTTAGCAATTATGGTAGACATTCATGAGGTGACTATTTGTGCCAAAGGAAAATAAATTCTAACAATTTGTTTCAGAGGAGATGATTTTCAAAGTTTTCAATTATTTTTTCTATTTGTTGCCATGGCAACCAGAGTTTTTCATGGATCAACTTTATTTGAGCAATTTTTGTAGAGGCCCAACCATGGATCATACATGCCAAGTTTTATCAAATTCTCTCCAGCGGTTTCAGAGGAGATGATTTTCAAAGTTTTCAAAAAAAAAATTCTATTTGTTGCCATGGCAACCAGAGTTCTTCGTGGACCAACTTTATTTGAGCAATTTTTGTAGAGGCCCACCCAAGGATCATACATGCCAAGTTTTATCAAATTCTGTCCAGCGGTTTCAGAGGAGATGATTTTCAAAGTTTTCAATTATTTTTTTCTATTTGTTGCCATGGCAACCAGAGTTCTTCATGGATCAACTTTATTTGAGCAATTTTTGTAGAGGCCCACCCAAGGATCATACATGCCAAGTTTTATCAAATTCTGTCCAGCGGTTTCAGAGGAGATGATTTTCAAAGTTTTCAATTATTTTTTCCATTTATTGCCATGGCAACCAGAGTTCTTCATGGATCAACTTTATTTGAGCAATTTTTGTAGAGGCCCACCCAAGGATCATACATGCCAAGTTTAAACAAATTCTGTCCAGCGGTTTCAGAGGAGATGTCTTTTAAAGCAAATTGTTGACGACGGACGACGACGGACGAAGGGTGTTCCCAATAGCTCACCCTGAGCACTTCGTGCTCTGGTGAGCTAAAAATGAAAACAAGAGGCCCATGATGGCCCTAAATCGCTCACCTGAGATAAATAGGTTGACCCAAGGAACATCTGTACCAATTTATTTTAAAATCTGGCCAGTAGTTTTGATGAAAGATGATTTTTAAAGTTTTCTTTTTTTTGAGTTCTACATGGATCAAGTTTATTTTAGCAACTTTTGTGAAGGTTGACCCAAGGATCATCCCTGCCAAGTTTAATCAAATTCTGTCCAGTGGTTTCAGAGGAGATGTTGTTTAAAGGTTTCCCTATATACATATAAGGCAAATAAGCCCCGCCTCTGGCGGCCATGTTTTTTTACTGATCGGAATAATTTTAGCAACTTTGGTAGAGGTTGACCCAAGGAACATCTGTACCAATTTATTTTAAAATCTGGCCAGTAGTTTTGAAGAAGATGATTTTTAAAGTTTTCATTTTTTTTCTTTTTGTTGCCATGGCAACCAGTTCTACATGGATCAAGTTTATTTTAGCAACTTTTGTGAAGGTTGACCCAAGGATCATCCCTGCCAAGTTTAATCAAATTCTGTCCAGTGGTTTCAGAGGAGATGTTGTTTAAAGGTTTCTCTATATACATATAAGGCAAATAAGCCCCGCCTCTGGCGGCCATGTGTTTTTACGGATCGGAATAATACTAGCAACTTTGGTAGAGGTTGACCCAAGGAACATCTGTACCAATTTATTTTAAAATCTGGCCAGTAGTTTTGAAGAAGATGATTTTTAAAGTTTTCTTTTTTCCCCCCTTTTGTAGCCATGACAACCAGAGTTCTACATGGATCATGTTTATTTTAGCAACTTTTGTGGAGGTTGACCCAAGGATTATCCCTGCCAAGTTTAATCAAATTCTGTCCAGTGGTTTCAGAGGAGATATTGTTTAAAGGTTTCCCTATATACATATAAGGCAAATAAGCCCCGCCCCTGGCGGCCATGTTTTTTTACGGATCGGAATAATTTTAGCACCTTTGGTAGAGGTTGGCCCAAGGAACATCTGTACCAATTTATTTTAAAATCTGGCCAGTAGTTTTGAAGAAGATGATTTTTTAAAGTTTTCTCTTTTTTTCTTTTTGTTGCCATGGCAACCAGAGTTTTACATGGATCAAGTTTATTTTAGCAACTTTTGTGAAGGTTGACCCAAGGATCATCCCTGCCAAGTTTAATCAAATTCTGTCCAGTGGTTTCAGAGGAGATGTTGTTTAAAGGTTTCCCTATATACATATAAGGCAAATAAGCCCCGCCCCTGGCGGCCATGTTTTTTTACGGATCGGAATAATTTTAGCAACTTTGGTAGAGGTTGACCCAAGGAACATCTGTACCAAATTATTTTGAAATCTGGCCAGTTGTTTTGAAAGAGATGATTTTTAAAGTTTTCAAATTATTTTTCTTTTTGTAGCCATGCCAACCAGAGTTCTTCATCGATCAACTTTATTTTAGCAACTTTTGTAGAGCCTCACCCAAGGAACATTCCTGCCAAGTTTCATTAAATTCTGTCCAGCGGTTTCAGAGGAGATGTCGTTTAAAGCAAATTGTTGACGACGGACGACGCACGACGGACGACGACGCACGCCGGACGAAGGGCGATCACAAAAGCTCACCTTGAGCACTTTGTGCTCAGGTGAGCTAAAAATCAACAAATTCACATTCTAGAATCGCTTTTGCCTATTGTATTCAAACACACGTTAATTTGCATTGGCGAAAGTGGTTCTATTTTACTATTTATTTCTCATTTTCAAAGCCATATTGAAAGTGTAGCATCATAGATAAAACTTAACATTTTGTTGATGAAACAATTGCAGCTGGCTTCACAGATGTCCCGGTCCCCGCCAGGAGTTGGTCCATTGCCCCCAAAAATTCCCACCTCCTCCGCGGCCACTCCTATCACTGGCGTCCACAATCTGCTTATTCCTAATTATAAGTATACAACATATTTCAGTTAGTCAAATACAAACAGATGATGATATTATATCACACAAAAAAAGAAAAATCCTAATGATCTCTACTATATACTTTGGTTTTGGTATATGTACAGACTCGAAACTTTTTCATGAAAAAAAGGCAATTAACAGTGATATACTGTTTAAGCACTATTATGTTTAATGGAAAATCCGGGAGATGTTGACATGACAGTCCAGTTATTTATTCGAGGGATGAAACTATTTTTTTATCTATCAATATAGCTTTGCTATATAACTGTCTGGTACCCGGGTAATTATTTAGTACCCGAGTAGAAGCGTTACCTGACCCGATACCCGGGTACTCAAGTACTTGTCCCAGCTCTAATGGTGACCCCCTAATTTTTAATTCATGTATCTTTTAGATCAATATAGTCTTAAGTACTTCTGTGCAAAATTTAAGAAAACTCTGTCAGTTAAAAAAAGATTGTTGAAATGCATTATTTTACATTTATTTAATTCTGTGTTTAAAAGTAATGTTCTGATTAATCTCTCTGGCATGCAGTATGTCAGGAACAGAATAACTATTGATGTAGTGAAGCCAGTAATCATGTTGCTTTCGTGCAAGATTCCAGGGTAGGTCAAGAAAAATATCCTCATTGAGATCTATCTACCTATGAAGTTTCATGTTGATAACTCTTTTGGTTTTTGTATTATGCTCCAGACAAAATTATTAGGGACAGACGGGACGGGCAATGCGGCAACTATATGCTCTCCCTTTGGGGAACATATCAAAGTTGTTTGCATACATTTGATAACCATCAAATTTAAAATAAAATTAGCAATGCAGTTGCCTGGGGACAGGAATACTCTTGACATTCAAAGCCAGAGATAGATTAAATCGATAGCCTTTGCTCACAGATAAATGTTTTCAGTGATCTTACCAAGTTTTGTCAACTCCTCCCCCTCTCTTAGCAGCATCAGCAGTGTCCCGTCTGTTAGAGTTGTATAGTACTCATCATCCGTGACTTCTGTACCATCCTCAAGGACAAAAGGAACTTCATTGGTTGGTGGAATGTCAAATTTCTGCTGACCTACATAACCAATCAACCTGGACTGCTGATAGCAGTTTTCATTATATTTTTGTTTCTTTCAGATATATTTATTTTTTCATTGCCTAAAGCAGACAATTTTGCCAATCATCACAAATGTTTTATTCAACAATAACCAAATGTAGATGACTCTTTTGTGACTTTGCAAACAAATAGATAGATGTAATATGAATAAAAAAAAATATTTAAATTTAAAATATCAAATTAAAGAATGACCTTTTCATTTACAGCTTGATAAAAATTATGTGTTTTAGTAGTTCAGTTAAGTTAATAAAGTTCTGAACAAAGAAAGGTTTTAGATACGGTTCAAGATGGGATAAAGTGTAACAGATATTCAATGCCAAAACAATAACCCCTACAAAACCATTCAGTTTGGCAAGGGAAAAAAAACACTTATGCTGTTTTCAAAGTATTGATATTTATTAACTTACATTTGACTGTCAAATATGTGATGCTTTTGGCAACAATCCATACTTTCTGTCTTCTACCCACATCAGTGACTTTCAATGCCTTTGCAACTGTTTTCAACTGAAAATATTAATGTTACAATATTGCCATGCCAATTGCGGCATTTGGTGTATACTTCGGAGTATTGAGTACATAATGTATGGGCATTACAATACAGGAAAGCACAATTTAGGTAGCACGAAAACGTTGAAATTCAATCACATGATTGTATGGCATTACGGCACTTTGAATTTCATGTTCATGGCACCAAACATGATACGATTGGTTCAGGAGGACTAGCATATTTTTAAGATACTTAATGCTTGTTTCATCGATATAGATCTTTATGTGAATTCACCCAAATTTAAAATGCCTGTTTAAAAGATACCTAAATTTTAAAGTCTACAAAAAAATCTTAAAACTATCGCCTTGGTAGCTCAAGGCCCTGGGTTTGACCCCCGGAGACATCATACCAAAAATGTTCAAAACTATACCAGTAGCTACTTGTTAACACTGACAACTTAGCACTGGTTTCTTTCCTAAAAAATAGACCCTTGAGGCGAGGGATTCCATCAGAAAGGAGGGATTAGGAGTTAGAAGTATAAGTTGGAAGAACTTGTTTCCCAGTCAACATATAAATCAAATTTAAAAGAATGTGTTACCAATAACAACAATAATGTCAAATTGAAAAAAACAAAAACATGTTGAATAAAATAGAATCTTAACTTACAATTTAATTTCGGAGATCGGAGATCCAAATTGAACACAAAATTTCCTTATTACAAAAGCACAACAAAACTTGGTTATAAAGTAGGAGGTCCTAACTGCGCCCCTGTCTTAACCTTTTTTTTTTATATCATAGTATTGCAAGATTTTATCACACGCGCAAGCGACTGAGAATTTATTTTACTATGTTCAGTAAATAAACTCAAATGATATTTGTCCGAAATATGGATTCCAACAGAGATGTAAATATTTAGCTTCGTGAAATAGATAAATATTGCAAATATGATCTCACACCATCTTTTTATGTGCTTTTTCTTAATACAAATTGATTTCCATGTAGAATGGCCCAATCACACTAAATGTTTTAAAATAAAAATATCTCGGAAATTCCGCCTGCTGGGTCTCCATATTTATAAATGTAAGTTATATGTTTACAATTCGCAACCTAGGCTGAGAGTTAGGAACACACAAAATGATGGCATAATATTTGACTCCTAATATGTTAAATGTTATTTTCGAGTAAAGAATCATTTATTAAAGAATCTTTTTGTGGGGTATCAATGTGAATTTGATAGAATTAATTGGTAGATCTACGTGAACAGTTTTTATTCTATAATTTTGGATTTGAAGATTATCTTGTTAAAATACCAGCAAATCTGTTAAAATTCATGGTGAAATTTAGAACCAGAAACTCAAATCTTCCTGTGGAAGTTGGTTCATGGTATAATTTTATCACGCATTCTCAATAAGCAAGTGCATTTGCGTCGCTGCCAGTTGGTGTTTAAATTACAGTGATAAAATATGAAAGCATTATATTATAA
The DNA here is from genome assembly GCA_021229015.1 of Solen grandis. Classification (NCBI taxonomy): domain Eukaryota; kingdom Metazoa; phylum Mollusca; class Bivalvia; order Adapedonta; family Solenidae; genus Solen; species Solen grandis. Next base: position 36,973 of record JAIFHC010000025.1, on the reverse strand, counting down.
TGATGATATGATGTAACTTGTTAAATTGCTAGTTCAATTAATTCATTTGTTTGGACTTTGATTTTGTTAATTGAGTCTTTATTGCCATAGTTGACATGTTCGTTACTGTCGCCGCCAGGAATTATTAAATTTATAACTGCAGTATCAGTTAATCAGATTGATTAATGCAAAAACGGAATTATTTACTTTTACAGACCAAACATGTAGCAGTATGTTGGAAACTAGAAAAGCACCCCGTTTCAAGTAAATCATTAAGAAAATTAACTGTTATCGTTCAATTTTTCACATTCCCATTGTGATTGACATGTTCGTTACCTTCATTGAGCTTGTTTTGGAAAACAGAGTAAGTACTTTATAATGCACTTAATTGAGGTTAACATATAGAACATCATCTTTTAGGTAAAGGAATTAAATCAGTTTGTTATATATCATTGTTCTGTCGAAACAAATCCTATTTATATCTCACTACCCTTTGTATTTAACTTGACTTAGACATGTTCGTTACATAGCATATTCATAAAATTTTAAAATTGCATTTGTTTTATTTGTTGTTTATTTAAAAGTGAGCCTAAAATGCACTAAATAGTTAAAACAATATATCATTTTTAGTCAAATATTAAATTTTTATAGTCCATTTTACATCAAAATAAAAGATTCCGTTACTGACATATTCGTTACGACACATTTGAAACTAACAGAATGTGGTGACTAGTTTCACATATTTGCCCATAACGTCATTCTATTCTATTCTATTGATGACGTTTTAAAGAAAAGTGATGATGTTTACAGTCTGGCATGTTTTTTTTTAAACTTGAAGAAGCATTAGAAAAGACAAAAGGTAAGATAGACATCATAGTTTTGACAAACAGTTTTTCAATATCTTTTTCTGTAATTTATCTTTTTGCTTACCTATTCAACGTTTGTTTACACTGTAAGGTAAAGGATTTGGTATATTTTTATGAAATAGACATCAACATGTGCATTCACTATGACTTCACAACTAAGACATGTTCGTTACTATATGGTAACGAACATGTCACGTTAATGTTAGTTTTTGTCACATAGTTTTTCTTTTAAAATTGGCTTTAAAACATATTCTATTTGTAACATTCGTCAATTAGTATTGCAAATTGCCATTCAGTTAACTAGTCAAGAATAGACATGCACATGATCTGTTAAAGATTTACATTGAAAAGAGTGTAAGGTATCTTAAGGTCCATAAAATGCCAAATGTGGTTTTGTACAAGCTCTTTTTACAAGCATGGTGTACTTACTGACAAAATATATGTTATTAGTTAACAACCTGACAATGGGGATATCTTTAAGAAATATAATATGGTTTATTTTAGTAAATAATTACATTTCATGCAAAAACTGCTGGTAACGAACATTTCACTTAAAGTATCAAACATCTCGGTCACCTATTTTCAGTTTTTTTGGTTTTTTTTTGTTTGTTTGTTTGTTTTTAATTATCCTTACTGTTCAGAAATAGCAAAATCAAGGCCTGAGATACAGTAGGCGTACAGACAGAAACTTATAGAAAATAATGCGGCCTACCTAGCAAAAGAACGTAAAAGACGTAGGAAAACCCAAAAGCTCTCTAAATTAAAGATCGTTGAAATACAAAAAATAAATAAAAAAATAATAAATAAATAAATAAAAAAGAATAAAATGTTATCCAGATTAACAGTTAAGTTGTTAGATTTGTGTTAGGACAATGTTCTATAGTTTCTTAAGCCATAAATCGGTATTGTTTTATGCATTTTAGCTAATGTATGATTGGTAACAGACATATCATTAGTTTAAGTGTATATCATTATGGACAACATGCATCTCCATAATATGTAGAAGGTTAAGATGTCATGTAAAATAAACCTGTCAGTGTATGCTCTCTAGTATGTTTGCACAAAGTTTTTGTATTTTTAATTATGTTCACAACTTTAAGTATTTGTCTTACAAAAACATAAAAAAACATGTGAATTTAATTTTAAAGTGCAAAATCGCTAGACGGTGTTAATTGAGTTATACAATGATAATATATATATATATGTCAATATTCTGTTGATATGACATCCTTTAAATGCGCCTTTTGTTCCTTATTTAATGTATTATCAACCTTTTCTTGAGTAAAATGTACTTCTGTGACATGTCCGTTACTTTCTACCGCTGTGTATCTTTATCATTGTAACTACTTATTAGCATTTACATTTGCTGTTAGTCTTGGATATTTTTAAAAAAATGAGTCTATGAGGTATGCATTTAAAAGTAAAATTGTTAATAATATGCTATTCATAAAAATATGTTCTTAATAGAATACCTTGTAAAGAAACATTTTTAGTAATAAAATAGTTATGAACTTTTTGTTGATCAACAAAGACGTACAATATAGTAACAAAAATTGTATAATGACTTAAATTGTAAGGATACTTCCATAAATATGTCCTCTATCAAGATAACGTAATCTTTTCATATTGGGTTTTTCTCCATACTTAAATGAGTTACGGTTTTACATAATCCTCCTTGGTAACGTACATGTCAAAGGTTATTTTTTCTGTTAGTGGGTGAGTAATTGCCAGTATATCTTAACAAGTTTGTTCGTTAAATGATGTTCAAACAATTTTGCAAAAATGAAGCTGATACATAATTGTTAATTGTCGCATAGTTAAATAAACAATTAAAAAACACTGACATTTTATATTTTCACATGGGTCAAATGCACCTGCTTATTGAGAATGCGTGAATATTGATTGAAATGATCGCTTATGCAGTCTTTGTGATAGCAACAAAACTGAATATGAGTTCCATTATTTGTTAGAATGCAGTTCACTTTTAAATGACAGAAAACGTCTCATAAGTCAGGTATTTTATAGATTTCCAAATGTACTACTTTTTAAAGATTTGATGAATTGTAATCCAGATAATGAAATCAAATATTGCAAATTGTGTCAATATGCCTCCTCCTTTCCCCCTTTCTTCTTATAACTCATTATAATATGTATACTGTATCAGTTTATTTACAATACTGTCATTCATATCAGCCTCGTTCATTACTTAAAAAAAAAAATGCATTTTTTGCTTTTGTATTCTCATTTTGTCAAATGTGACATGAGACATGTTTAAGTCAGGGGAAAAATCACTTTAAAAATATTTTGTCAAATACGTGGAAGGGAATACCGGGTATATGCTGTAATAGGTTCGAACTTGGTATTCCTGATTGTCTAATTATCGATCTAGAAGAAGCCTTCTAACACAGACTTCCCACATCAAAAAATCTGGCGCACACTTTAGGGTCAGACGGTTGCAGAAGGTTTGGACCCCTTCTGTGTGTTGATTTTTTTGTTGTACATTTTTTTTCTAAATGTTAAATCAGTGACAAAACAAACAATATTCAGTATAAAAGATGTTGATATTTAATATAAAATCTTTAATTTCCGTTTTATTCACACATAAATTGTGTTTTCTGTGCAGTAGTATTTCGTATTCATCGACCTATCAGTAACATTGCTCAATGAAGGATTTGATTTGAATAAGTGATCATGCATAATCTACATATACATTGTCCGAAAATATGGATTTTCCCAAAATATAGCAGATTTAAATTTTCAAATTCTTTCATTTCTAATTCATTTTTTTTCTTAATTTAAAATACACCAGGGTGTCTACATTAGGAGACCATGAAAACACATACATGTAGATTATTATATTCGTAAATATTAAACAAGAGGGCCAAGATGGCCCTTGATCGTTCACCTGAGAAAGATGATTGCTCAAGAAATAAAGATGCTAGAGTGTAAAAGTGAAATCTGGCTTTTTTATGGTGAAAAGGGCATAACTCCTAAATTAACTTGTCAATATCAGTTATAATTGAACCTGATTGCGAAATTATGGGCATAAACATTGTCTTAAAGTTTGAAAAAGATTGCTAAAAAAATGAAGATGCTAGAGTGTAATCAAAGTGAAATCTGACATTTTTTTTATATTTAAAGGGGCATAACTCCTGACCTCATAAACAGATCTCAGCTTTAATCGAACTCAATCGAGACATTATGGTCATAAGCATTGCCATAAAGTTTGAAGATGAATAAGCATTGCCATAAAGTTTGAAGATGATTGCTCAAAGGATGAAGAACGAAGTGAAATATGGCATTTTTTAATATTAAAAGGGGCATAACTCCTGACCTAATTGACGGATCTCAGCCATAATCGAACTCAATCGAGACATTATGGTCATAAGCATTGACATAAAGTTTGAAGATGGTTGCTCAAAAGATGCAGATGCTAGAGTGTAAAAAACGTGAAATATGGCATTTTTTGAATATTAAAAGGGGCATAGCTCCTGACCTAATTGACGGATCTCAGCCATAATCGAACTCAATCGAGACATTATGGTCATAAACATTGTCTTAAAGTTTGAAGATGATTTCTCAAGAAATAAAGGTGATAGAGTGTAAACACTAAAAATTGTTGACGACGCACGACGGACGCTCACGGGATCACAATAGCTCACCCTGAGCTTTGATCAGGTGAGCTGAAAAGTGAACATGAGGATGTATCGGCCTACTGTTTGTATATCCTTTCAGGAAAAATATTTAGAGGGTTAGTTTCATAAAAATAAAGTTATATAAAAATAGTAAAGCTGCAGTGACATTTAGAAACACAACCCATTCTGATTAAGTTTAATATGCATATGGGTATGCAAGATTTAAAACTTTATACATGTAGAGAAAAGTGAATTAAAAATTTCGTAAAGTAGATTTAGTTAAAGTAGTTTTTTTTTTTTTTTTTTTTTCATTAATTCCTTCTGGCTCTAGTGAAATTGTTACGATGCTAGTTACATTTTATTGTCCAGCTTAGTTGGCTAATTTTATGCTTAACTATTTTAATGCTATTACTTAAACTGCATTTGTCTAGAATAGTTTATAGTTGTAACTGATAAAAACTTTTGGTAATTGCCCATTTTTCCCAGTTGTTAGATCGCTCGGTAGACGACATGCAAATTTCTCTCAATCAGTGAACATGTCCGCAATACCTTAAACACCTGCTTATCACACAGTCATTGACGACTGCCGATTCGGATTACCTACACATTAACAGCAGGGGGCCATAAGACAATAGGAGTCTGGCTGGTCAGGTGTTTATGCGGGTGGTTCAGTATAGGGGCCCAAGATAGGGATTTCCTCTAGACAACACTACTATGATGTAATCAAGGGATTTTATAGCCTAGAAAAATAAATGACCAGGGAAGCTGGGCGGGGGGGGGGGGGGGGGCAAGGCCCCCTCGCCCCCCTCCCCCCCACTGGATCCGGGCCTGTTACATGTATTTATGTTGCATTTCCTAATTAAATCTTAGAGGGGCGCAGTTTGGGCACTCGAGAATATACAGTGTTACAAAGTTGTCCATTCTTTATTTCAACATCTAATCATGAAACAACAAGGACAGTCGCCCCCACCGCCTTTTTTGAAAAAAAAACAAAAAAACATCTACGATGTATTCAGCCTTTATATATTTCTCATCGTACACATTCATGAGCCCAACACCAATACATGTTAACTTGGATGCAAATTGACTTCATTATTTGGTTGAAAGTGTAATTTATTTTTCCTTGTTTCATATTGTACTCAAGCATACCCCTCTTTATGTCTGAAGTGCGATTTTTTATCTCATATTTCGAGTTTAAACAGTTTTTGTTTTGTTTTTCATTATTTTTCCCCAAACCATCATGAGTTGTACGCGCTTGCGAGTCGCGTACTGTTCGCCGTTGGGAGTCTCCTGAACTACGATATTAGGCTAGGCACTTGCGTTTGGTTAACTGTTTATTCTAATAATCTTTTTTTTGCAAAAAAGTTTTTAAGTGTTACTTTACTTCAAAGTAGAACAAATAATACCTCCATTTCACTCTCTTTCTCATCATCTACCATTTCCTTGATTTCCGTTGCCTAAAATGAAATAGTTAGCGTGTGATACCACAGGGGCCAGCTTTGTTGTATTTTAGCGATTGAATACTAACAGGGGCGTGCCTGGGGCTAAATTCGGGATACGCAGACTTGCTAGGGGGTCCGGAAAAAATTGGGGCTAGAATGTCGTAGGTGCGATCTGAGAGGTATCGGGGGGGGGATTCTGGTTCAAATATGCTCAATAATTTTACTATTTTCTCCCTTCATAACTCGTGGCGAAGGATTCCATTCTGATACATGTATATTTCTGCAATTATCCGATTGTTGAACAATAAGCATGATAAAACGTGGCCGTGTGCCTGTCAGTAACCTTCATTATATTGATCTATATCATACTGCTGGAGTATATAGGTATATTATACGGTTACCTGCTAGGGAAAGTGAACTTGTGGATATTGTCCCACTTGCTAGTCAGCAGGTTGAAATTCTCGTTCTCCGTGATCTTATTAACAAAAACATCTTGAAACGGAATGCAACGGGGAGGCGAAGGGAAGGCCGGCCGAGAGCGCGGTCCACGCTCCCGTACGGGGAGGCGAAGGGAAGGCCGGCCTCGGCGAGAGGGAGAGCGGTCTAGCCTCCCGTACCGTGCCGTGCCGACAAGGGGGCCGTTGGAGAGCGAGCGGGCCACGCCCCCGTGCGGGGAGGCAAGCGGCTACCGGCCTCACTGACAGCGCGGTTCCCCGAGCCAGCCCTCTCGCTGGCTGGCTGGCTGGCTTCGTCACCGGCGACGTTTGAACTGCAGAATATAGCTGTAGGGGCAAGGGAGCGCTGCGAAAGGGGCGGACAGCGCGGTCCAGCCTCCCGTACGGGGAGGCAAGGGAAGGCCGGCCTCGGCGAGAGCGAGAGCGGTCTAACCTCCCGTACGGGCCGTGCCGTGCCGGGAGGCGAGCGGCGGTAAGCCTCGCTGAGAGCGCGGTCCACGCTCCCGTACGGGGAGGCAAGGGCAGGCCGGCCTCGGCGAGAGAGAGAGAGCGGTCCCGCTGCCGTACGGTCCGTGCCGGGAGGCGAGCGGCGGTAA
>JAIFHC010000025.1:0-25000 GCA_021229015.1 Solen grandis | reverse complement strand
CTTATTTGAACATTCTATGACTGCCTTGAAAGGTTAGGTTCAGGGGATACCCCCGTAGGCAGACTTTCTGGGAGACGTTGAGTCAATGTTGTCGCAGTGGCTTGGTGGTCTGCGTGTGATACTTAGGGGCCAAGGGCTAACGATTGGCATCGCGTTTTCCCGATTGCTACCACGGGGTAAGGAACACCGAAACCGTTGGGAGCAGCCAGACGTGTGTGTGCTCGATTGTAGAGCTGACTTCCCTGATGTCTAAAAAGCACGCTGGTGTAGGTGCTAAGACTATTAAGGTCACAGCGGGATGTTAAAGTTAGGCATACGGTCCGTGCCGGGAGGCTAGCGGCGGTGAGAGCGCGGTCTCGCCTCCCGTACGGGGAGGCGAGCGGCAGGCCGGCCTCAGCGAGAGGAAGAGCGTACGGGAGAGGCACGGCACGGCACGGCAAGGGAAGGCTCGACGAGAGAGCGGTCCCGCTCTCATACGGTCCGTGCCGGGAGGCTAGCGGCGGTAAGCCTCGCTGAGAGCGCGGTTCCCCGAACTAGCCCGCTGGCTGGCTTCGTCACCGGCGACGTTTGATCTGCCATACATACTAGTAGGGGCGGACGGCAATGGAGCGCTGTGAAAGGGGCGGACAGCGCGGTCCAGCCTCACGTACGGGGGAGGCAGGGCACGGCAAGGCAAGGGAAGGCTCGACGAGAGAGCGGTCCCGCTCCCGTACGGTCCGTGCCAGGAGGCTAGCGGTGGTAAGCCTCGCTGAGAGCGCGGTCTCGCCTCCCGTACGGGGAGGCAAGGGGCAGGCCGGCCTCTACGAGAGGGAGAGCGATCTAGCCTCCCGTACGGAGAGGCGAGGGGCAGGCCGGCCACTGCGAGAGGGACAGCGGTCTAGCCTCCCATACGCTCCCGTATTGGGAGGCAAGGGGCCACCGGGCTCGCTGAGAGCACGGTTTCCCGAGCGAGCCCGCTAGCTGACTTCGTCACCGGCGACGTTTGATCTGCTGTACATACTAGTAGGGGCGGACGGCAAGGGAGCGCTGCGAGAGGGGCGGACAGCGCGGTCCAGCCTCCCGTACGGGGAGGCAAGGGAAGGCCGGCCTCGGCAAGAGGGAGAGCGATCTAGCCTCCCGTACCGTGCCGTGCGGGAAGGCGGGCGGACAGCGCGGTCCAGCCTCCCGTACGGGGAGGCAAGGGAAGGCCGGCCTCGGCGAGAGGGAGAGCGATCTAGCCTCCGGTACCGTGCCGTGCGGGAAGGCGAGGAGCGGTAAGCCTCGCTGAGAGGGAGAGCGGTCTAGCCTCCCGTACGGGAGAGGCACGGCACGGCACGGCAAGGGAAGGCTTGATGAGAGAGCGGTCCCGCTCTCGTACGGTCCGTGCCGGGAGGCTAGCGGCGGTAAGCCTCGCTGAGAGCGCGATTCCCCGAACTAGCCCGCTGGCTGGCTTCGTCACCGGCGACGTTTGATCTGCCATACATACTAGTAGGCGCGGACGGCAATGGAGCGCTGTGAAAGGGGCGGACAGCGCGGTCAAGCCTCCCGTACGGGGGAGGCAGGGCACGGCACGGCAAGGCAAGGGAAGGCTCGACGAGAGAGCGGTCCCGCTCCCGTACGGTCCGTGCCAGGAGGCTAGCGGTGGTAAGCCTCGCTGAGAGCGCGGTCTCGCCTCCCGTACGGGGAGGAAGGCTCCCCGCGACGGCCGGCACGTACGGGCAGCACCGGCGGGAATGAGGCAAATCTGCCTCGAGAGCCCGCTCGCTCCCCTCTCGGATGTGCATGCCTTGATTTAAGGGAGCGATTTCCAAAACTGTGGAATTTGCCTTGAATTTACGAGGTGTAAATTCAAGTTGGTCCGCAGACTAAGACATTTAGTCACCGGCGACGTTTGATATGTCTTTTATAGCTATGTTGAGAGGGACTAGGTATGCGATGAGCTAGCGTTTCTCGGGAGGCTAGTAGCACCGGCTTCGGCTAACCCCCGCTACGGGGCGAAGACTTCTCAGCAAGCACTCGTTTAGCTCGGTCCCCGTCTTTTCTGGACTCGGCTAGCTTAGGCATCGGCCGTACGGCAAGCGAAACACACCGACCGGTGGATAGTAGCGACTCTCGCATTTCGAACGCTTCTCGAAGAGCCCTTGAGACCCGCCAGAGCGAAAGCGAAGGCCACCTCTCGGGAATCTTGGCTAGCAGAAAAAGGCACTCGGCAACGGGCTAGCGTGTCTCGGGAGGCCAGTAGCACCGGCTTCGGGGCGAAGACTTCCCAGCACACACTCGTTCAGATCGGTCCCGTCTTTTCTGGACTCGGCTAGCTTAGGCGTCGGCCGTACGGCAAGCGAAATACACCGACCGGTGGATAGTAGCGACCCGCGCGTTTCGAACGCCTCTCGAAGAGCCCTTGAGACCCGCCAGAGCGAAAGCGAAGGCCACCTCTTGGGAATCTTGGCTAGCAGAAAAGACACTCGGCAAGGGAGCGCTGCGAAGGGGCGGACAGCGCGGTCCAGCATCCCGTTCGGGGAGGCAAGGCAAGGGAAGGCCGACCTCGGCGAGAGGGAGAGCGGTCTATCCTCCCGTACGGTCCCTGTCGGGAGGCGAGCTGCGGTAAGCCTGGCTGAGAGCGCGGTCCACGCTCCCGTACGGCTAGGCGAAGGGAAGGCCGGCCTCGGCGAGAGGGAGAGCGGTCTAGCCTCCCGTACGGGCAGTGCCGGCAAGGGGGCCGTTGGCGAGCGAGCGGGCCACGCTCACGTACGGGGAGGCAAGCTAGGTAGGGGAACGGCACAAAATCGGCTCGAGCCACGTTCTAGCCCGTGATCGAGCTCGATAGCCTGTACCGTCTAGCGTGTAACCTCCCGCTAAGGGAAAATAGGGCGAACCTGCCCGAAAACTAGTCTGACGTGCATTGTGTTGGCCGCGGTTAGGGTGTCAGCGCGGCAGAGACGGGCATTTTGCCGCTCATGCTATGCATTCTACGTATGTGGAGAAAGGTAAACGGTGATGAGCTAGCGGCAGACTGGGCCTACGGGCCCCTGACTCTCAGTCCGCCGCGTTTAGCTCGAACCCGCCTCTTTTCCTCGGCCTAGGCTGGGCATCGGCGACGGGCACGTTGGGCAACCGCGAAAGTCACCTCCCCCGGAGGGAACTAGTAGCTTGCCGCAACTCCTACGTACCGGTGCAGGTGTCGCACACCACCATCCAAAGAGACTAGAGCTTGCTCTTCAGGGCTGTAGAAAGGGAAGGTGGGCTAGGCTGTGCCGTAACTCTCTCCGACGTGCACGGCACCTAGCTAGCTAGCCAGCTAGTGGAACGGCACGAAATCGGCTCGATCCACGTTCTAGCCCGTGATCGAGCTCGATAGCATGTACCGTCTAGCGTGTAACCTCCCGCTAAGGGCGAATCTGTCCGAACACTAGTCTGACGTGCAATATACAGGCCGTGCTTAGGGTGTCAGCGCAGCGGAGACTGGCATTTATAAAGCGCGCAGAAGGTCAACAACACAGGTTTTTATACTCTAAACATTATGACAATCAAATAAATAAGCGCAAACTTACTCTACGTAAGAATCTTAATCCAAGCAAACCAGAATCCAACTTACTACAAGGTCAAGCGTGTTAGATTCCAACTGCAAAGTCTTCATTACTGTTACCAACTGCAAACTTTGACCAACCCATTTCGAAACGGTGTTAGGATAGATATTGCCGTAATTGTCTACTGAACTATACACACCATGGCGACTTGCGAGAAATCGCAACGCATACAACATGAAATGTATACCTGATTTTGTGTGTTGATTACAGGTGAGTTAGCATTTATTTTCGATTTTATTCTGCCCACAATGAATTGATACTCTCTTAATGTATGATGACATCAGTGACATTGTTTAAAGAAGAAAATATCAACTTTTATAAAGAGCCGTTTTAAAAATTAAAAAAGACAAAATGGAATAAGAAATATACAGTTAAACAGGGTAAGAGAAGAAACCAGTTGCAATTTAAAGATTGCCTTTTAAAACAGATTTATGAGAAATCTACAGAAAAGAGAATAGAGTAGATAGACCTAAACAAGCCGATGTAAGCACAGAATTCTGTCTGGAGCACTTAAAAGTATTGAAATTTTTAAAAGTATTGAATTTTTTCAGTTCCCCATAGGTCACCAATGCAACAGTCAATTAAAATATTCTGTGTCGTCATCCCTAGTATTTTGGTGCCGTAATTTACTATCGTTCAGTATTGATCTCATTTCATGTGATCATAATCTGGTATGTAATTTACTGACATGATCTCTAATAGCACTGTTGCATTGCTTATTTTGTATTTAAAAAAATGCAATATTGCTGTATATTTCAACATATGTTTTGGCGGCGTCTTAATAAAATTTCATAACAAATAATCACATATCATACGCTTATTTTTTTCTACATAATATGTGCATAAAATAAATATTGCCACTGTGGCCAGTGGCAATCTCAAACAGATATGGAAAAGGCTTTGATATGACAAAATAAGTAAAATCAAAGTGGCCAAATGCAAACCTCTGCTTACAGGGAAATTATATCAAACTAGTGTAGCCAACCGCAAACATCTGATAGTACAAACTATTTTGAATTACTATAGTCATCTGCAAACATCTGATACTAAAGAATATATCAAAACATTGTGGCGAACCTCAAAGATCTGCTAACTAGTACAGATCAAAGCATTGTGGCGAACCTCAAAGATCTGCTAACTACTACAGAATATGTTGAATCACTGTGGCAAACTGCAACCTTCTACTACTACAGAATATGTTGAATCTCTGTGGCCAACCGCAACCTTTAGAATCACTGTGGCTAACAACAACCTTCTTTTACTAAAGAATATGTTTAATCACTGTGGCCAACCGCAACCTTATACTACTACAGAATATGTGGAATCACTGTGGCCAACCACAACCTTCTACTACTTACAGGATATGTTGAACCACTGTGGCCAACCACAACCTTCAACTACTTCAGAATATGTTGAATCACGTTGGCCAACCGCAACCTTCTACTACTGCAGATTATGTCAAATCACTGTGGCCAACCGCAACCTTTTACTACTACAGAATATATAGAATCACTGTGGCCAACTGCAACCTTCTACTACTACAGAATATGTGAATCACTGTGACCAACCACAATCCTCTACTACTACAGAATATGTTGATTCCCTTTGTCCAACCGCAACCTTCTACTACTACAGAATATGACGAATTACTGTCGTCAACGGCATCCTTCTACTACTACAGAATATGTTGAATCTCTGTGGCCAGAATAAAAAATACTGTTCTTATAAATAATTACAAGGAAGGTGGACTGAAAATGATTGATTTACAGAGCTACATTTATAGTCTTAAAATAAAATGGTTAAAAAATTATATAAGTAATAATGAATTTAAATGTTATAGATTATTAGATTCCATAATAAATGTAAGAATATTATTTAATTGTGGTAAGTTATATGGTGAAAAAATTGTGAAAAATATGAAAAATTCTTTTTGGAAAGATGTAATTGATGCTTATGTATATTACATTGATAAGCTTGATATTAGTAAGATAAGTCAAGTGTTACATATGCCATTATTTTATAATCACAACTTTTTAATAAATGAAGATTATATTTTTATGCCTATTTTGTGTCACGAAGAATTAGAGGACTCCTCGGACCGCTATTAATTTCAGGGATTCATCTGAAAACTAGAAGACGAGAATATCTTTTCAGTATTTTCTAAACTGAAATCGTCTCGCCTTCGTATTTATACTGACCGCCCGCACCGCAGCAATGAATTAGGTTCATGGGTTCAGCGAACTGGTCTGTGGTTCTAAGAATTGCCTCCCAAAAACGTTTGCAGCCTGCAGAATCACTTCCCACAAATGGCCAGCTCGTATTGTTTGTTACTTTTGTATTGTGCAAACTCAGCGTAGTCTAGACAGTGGAATATTCTATTTTTTCATATGCGTGCTGCCCCGGCCAGCCAGGAATGTGACCTTATCTCTCTACCCTGTGTATACGGGGTCAGTTTTTTCCTGATCTAGTTTCATTCTCATTCACCTATTTCCACTGTTGTTATTGGATTGTGTGTTACTGTAGGCAGAGTATATATATGTCCTATTGTGTGTAATTTTTCGTGCTACGCTTTATACATTGGCTCTTTATTGTATTTGTATATAAATGAAGTATTATAAGACCTATCATTTGTATAATAATTGAATTAGATATATTAAAGATGTTTTAGATAGACATGGAAACTTCAAGAATATAGACATTTTAGAACGAGAAATAGGACAGAAGGTAATTATTTTACAATATTTTGGTCTTAGAAAATCAGTAATGAGATACATAGATAAAATAAGCATGTCATTTAAGAATATTTCAATTTTTGATTTGCAAAATCCATCAATTTCTTGTTACCTGAAAATACATTTATTAAAAATAAAGAATTCCAACTAGTCAAATTAAATGGATATCATTATATGAACATATCAATTTAATTGGGAAAACATTTATGGTGACGTATTTAAATATACTACAAATATTACATTCAATGGCATCAAACAAGATTAGTACACAGAATATTACCAACAAATTCCTTATTATTCAAAATGAAAATTGTTCAAACTAGTTTATGTAAATGTTGAAAGTTTATCCCATTTGTTTTGGTCTTGTTGTAAAATTTTAATTTTAAAATTTTAAAAAAAGATGTGTTATAGATGAAAAAGTTGTATTGGGTTTCTGTGAAAAAGAATATAAACTTGACATTTTATTTCTTGAATTTAAAAGATATATATATTTTGTGTAGATTAAAAAATATATTACCAACAATTGTAGGATTCAGGGAGATAGTAAAATTCGATTGGGAAATTTATTAAAAAAAAATCAAATATCACTGAAACTGAAAAATCAAATTGGAGACTTGTAAAAAGTATAGTTGAAAATTGAAGATTTAATATATGTATTTAAAATCAAGATAAGGATTTGTATTTTATTGAATGTGAATTATGAAACTTTTAAATGTTAATCACATGTGAAGAACAATTTACTTTTATATATATTTTTTTCAGTATTATTAATTTTGTTTGTATTTTTCATCCCATAAAAAAATATTAAAGTGCCTATATGGTTGAATTTAATACAAAGTAAAATATAATGTTTATTTTTTTCTCTGTATAATTCTTTTATAATGATTGAAATTTATGTTACATTGTACGGTCAACTGAGGATGGTTCCCCGACCTCTGTTCACCTATTACGGGGGAAATAAATGGGGATACCCATATGGGGCCTCAAAAAAAAAAAAAAAAAAAAAGAATCTCTGTGGCCAACCGCAACCTTCTACTACTACAGAATATGTTGAATCACTGTGGCCAACCACAATCCTCTACTACTACAGAATATGTTGAATCACTGTGGCCAACCACAAAACCACAATCCTCTACTACTACAGAATATGTTGAATCACTGTGACAAACCCCAGCCTTCTACTACAATAGAATATGTTGAATCACTGTGACCAACCGCAACCTTCTACTACAACAAAATATGTAGAATTACTGTGGCCAACCGCAACCTTCTCCTACTATAGTATATGTTGAATCACTGTGGCCAACTGCAACCTTCTACTACTACAGAATATGTTGAATCACTATGGCAAACCCTAGCTTTCTACTACTATAGAATATGTCAAAGCACTCTGGCCAACTGCAAACATCTGCTATAGAATATGTTGAATCACTGTGGCCTCCCCAAAATCTACTACTATGTGGACCATTTGTTAATAGCAAATGGTTACAGGTTGTAGTAACATTAATTACATGTCAAAGAGTAAAAACTATGTGACTTTCATTTTTATCTCAGACAATTAGAACTGGGACGGGTAGAAATATTTTACCCGAAAGTTCCCGTGTGCGTATTACTCGCAGGTACCCAGATACCTGATGTTATTAAATTCTCTCTAAATTAAAATTTGAAAAACTGTCTCTCATTTTGCATCCTGACAATTGCATAAACATGGCCATGAACCAAACCTCTTCAAAAAAGCTAAAACAGAAGACCAATGACCTGCCGCGTGAAAAAAAAAATCCACTGGATATTACAAGGGTTAATAGGTTTTTGATTCAATGGTGCTGAGGGTTCCGTTATGAACTATTACAAATGTATTCAATTATATATATCAAATGTGTAAATAAACCAAACATGACATGGCAGTATGTTTTATTTTTTTACAAAAGGCCAAACAATTAAAGCCTGTGCAATATTCCGATGAGAGTATTACACTTACTTTAGCTAGTTATACATATGGAACGCCATGACTGTCTTATGATGTGCACCTGTCTTTATGTTTGGTACATATGTCTTTATGTGCAGTGGTTAACATATTAAATGCAGTGGTTAAACCGTTATGTTCAGTAGATATGTAATTATGTGCTGTTCACTTGCCATTATCTGCGGTACATCCGACTTTATATGCAGTGCAGATATCATTATTTGTAGTCCTTTTGTTATTTTATTCATTTGATTTTGCTGTATATTCGGTCCATGTATCTTTATGTGCAGTTGGTTTGTCATTATGTTCACTTCCGTGGTCATTATGTTCGATGGTTTACGAACATTTTATATGCAGTTCGTCCTTTAATATCAATTATCAATAAGACGGGGCTATTATCACTCAAATGCCCCGACTAGCTATTCATTTTTCTTTATAATACATATATTTAACGTTATTTTGACATTCTATCATTAATTTTAGTCAAACACATACCGCAGATATTAGTATTCATAATTATGACTCTTTTTAATAGAGATTCATATCTGTACGGCATTTTAAGTATTGAATTGGATTTAATTAACAGCGGTCAAACCAGTGTACGCTGTTCGCGCATATCGGATTCACCCTAAATATACTGACAGACTAAACATATTGATTAAATAGATATATGTCTGAGTCAACTGATATTTCATATTTTAAATAGACAAATTTACTTCTACATGTAGTTAAAATCAAGTGCACGAATAATAAGTTAAACTCAAAAAATACATGCGTGTTTCAGATATTATTAATATACAAACATATATAACTTACATATTCTTAATAAAACGCTTTTGCAAATGTGTAAACTTAGCAAATTTTGACGTAAATTGGTGTTAAAATGGTAATACTGTTCAAAAGATACGAATCTTGATAACGGTCATGTTTAAAATAAAAAAAAAATCATCACGTTTTCATGTGCGCTTTTTCCAAGGGTGATTATCAGAATAACTGCCCCCCTTTTTCAACAAGTTTTATTATTATTATTATTATTATTATTATATGCAGTAACATTACACGTATACTCGTATAGTTTATATACTATATACAACTATACTATACAACAATGTATAGTTGATCCGCATTCGGTTAACAACGGACATCCTCGGAATATTCCGTTAGCATTTTAATCACATCATCATCATGAAGAGAGCACTGCACATAATGCAATAAACACTGCATATAAAGACATGTGCACTGAAAATAATACAAAATAAATAGAACATAAAGCGCTCTTTACCGCTGAGCATAAATTTGAAATCACTGCACATCAATACTTTTCAGCTGCATATATTAAAGGACGAACTGCATATAAAATGTTCGTAAACCAACGAACATAATGACCACGGAAGTGAACATAATGACAAACCAACCGCATATGAAGACACGTTGGCCGAATATAACACGTGGACACGTGGACTGCATATAATGATATCTGCACTGCGTATAAAGTCGGATGTACCGCAGATAATGACAAGTGAACAGCACATAATTACATGTCTATTGAACATAACGGTTTAACCACTGCATTTAATGTGTTAACCACTGCACATAAAGACATATATACCAAACATAAAGACAGGTGCACATCATAAGACAGTCATGGCGTTCCATATATACCCCCGCAAACGAAGTTTGAGAGGGGGGTATGGACTAAGACCACAATTAATTTTACGATATGTTCTATACAAATGACAATTTCTGTAAGGGAAATTGACATCCAAACTCACCCTCATTAGATAGATCTATTCAAGAGATCTATTCAAGAGAAAATATTCTGTACATTTTAAACATGGGGTCACCCGACTACTTTTTGGCCTATTTGAGGCCAAATAATATACGAATGAATTTAGTGCACCGGTCGGCCATTTCACACCAATTTTCTCAAAAATTCCCCTCTCAGTAATGCTAGACTTTTAAGGTTGTTGTGCAATAAGGCCTCCAAATTGGGCATTTTATGACTATTTTAACTGTGTTTTATAGAATTTAATCCTTTATTGCATGTCTTTCAGTCAAAAACTCACCTTAATTCAGCATTAAATAGGGTCACTATTTTCTGTATAGGCACATCCGGATACAGGGTAACCAAGGGCAGGTAATTGTGGTCTTAGTCCGTATAGAGGAGCCAGTCTGTTGGTCTGTCCGTCCATCCCAAAAACTTGTGACGCAAAGTACTTCTACATTTCTTAACCGAAATTTCTTCATTTCAGTTCAAATTTTGTGTGTGCATTGATAATCAGGTGGAGGGTGCGTGACATAAATTGTTCTTGAGTTATCTCAAGGATTACATAGTTATTGCCCCTGATTCGACTCTAAATATCTTATGACGCAAACTTCTTCTTCATTTCTAAATCGATTCAGTTCAAATTTTGCGTATGCATTAATAATCAGGTGGAGATATGCGTGACATAATTTTCACTTGAGTTATCTCATGGATTACAGAGTTATTCCCCTGATTTGGCTCTAAATATCTTGTGACGCGAACTTCTACATTTCTTACCCAATTCAGTTCAACTGTAACCTACCTGGTCCCATTTTTTAATTATCTCCGTTGTTAAATTGCTTTTCTTTTCTTGTCTCAAACATGACTAGAATATTATACATGGTATTTACTTGACACTTAAAATGTAAACAGATGGCGACTAGGAGAATTGCAGTGTCCAAGAACTGTAACTCTACACTTCTAAACTACTGTGCCAAACAACCATAACTGTCTCTCTACTTTAAAAAATTTAACCAATAAGTTCTTATCTATGCTCCGCCTGGTGTATGGCTTCTCCTGTATCAAAGCATTTTATGGGGGTATTAATCACATTCATTGATAGCTCTAGTTTTGAATGTTATGATTGAACAAAATCACTGGTGGCGTTTGGTGGAAAATCCAGGAGATGTTGACATGACGCTTCAGTTATTTATTAGAGAGATCAAACTAATTTTTATTTATCTATATAGCTTTACTATATAATAATCGGGTACCCGGGTAATGATTCAGTATCCAGGTAGAAGTGTTACCCGACCCGATACCTGGGTACTAGAGTACTCTCCCCAGCTCTACAGGCAATGTATTATTTTTTCTATAAAATTGTTTCAGAATGGAATTGATTGATTTTCTTTTTTTTTCTACAAATAATAAAAAGAAACACAATATTCATACCAAAATCATCAAACTGGTTGCCTTAGTCTTGTGTAGTGTACAACAATTTATTGTTGTTGTTTTTAACTGAGACCTCAATTTGCTTTGTGGATGTCTGGAAAAATTAATAAAATGCATGTTTTTACACATTAAATATTCTGCTTATAATTCCAATCATGTAATCAATGTAGATCACCTATTAATCTAAGTTTCTTAGTTACCCTTTTAGCTCATCTGTTTTTCGAACAGTTTATTATCCCTATCACATAGGTAGCAGTTGGTCAGGGAACAATCCCAGTACCTTACAATATAATATACATATATATATATATATATATATATATATATATATATATATATATTGTTATAATCTTACTTATTTTACTTATTACAGAAAATATAAACAAAACATAAAAAGGGAGAAAAAACTGAATACCTTGAATACTCATTTGAAAATGACACCATTAATAGATGATTTATGCAGATGCATTGAATTTATCTTTAGGAATAAAGACAGGCATTGAATATACATTTATAAGTAATAAATTGACTCAAATGTGTAATATGGCGACTTTTTCCAAACAAACTTTACATACTTGTTCCTATCACAAGACAAAATTTACCTCCCCTTTTTATACGCCACCAGAGGCGTATATTGTCATCTTCTCCGTCTGTCCGTCCACATTTCTTGTGAATGCATCTCCTCCTACATTTCCAACAGTATCTTTTCAATACTAGGTTAATTTCATAACTTTAATGGATAGATATGCATAAAGCGGCGATTTTCTTGTTGAGTTTTGCCAGAGTCATGTCCCTTTAGTCTCTGTAGCTGGTTGATATTGCAGCCTTGTGAACGCAACTCCTTGTACGTTTCTGACCGTATCTATGCAATACTTGGTCTTGGTCAATGTCATTACTATAATGGGTAGATGTGCATGAAGCCGCTATTCTCCAGTTCATTGATTTTTGCAAGAGTTATGTCCCTTGAAACTTAGCCTTTGGAGCTGGTTGATATTGCAGCCATGTGAGCGCAACTTCTCCTACGTTTCTGACCAAATCTTTCAAAACCTGGCCAAGGTCATTACTTTAATGGCTAGATGCACATGAAGCGGCAATTTTCTGGTTAATTGATATTTGCAAGAGTCATGTCCCATGAAACTTAGTTTATGTAGCTGATTGGTATTGCAGCCTTGTGAACGCAACTCCTTTTAAGTTTCTGAATGTAACTTTATGAATCTTGGACAATGTCATTACTATAAAGGGTAGAAGTGCATGAAGCAGGGATTATCTAGTTCAGTGATTTTTGTAAGAGTTATGCTCAGGAGGAAAAAAGGATACATATTGACACCGCCATTTGACCTACTTCCATATCAGAAACCTCTGTAATCTTGATCTTCATATTTTGTGTCGGCGTATATTGTGGCGGCACTGGCACTTTTGTTTAAAAAAAAATCCCAAACAGACAAGCATTGGCATTCACATGCGGTGCTTTTGTTATTCATGTTGGCAGCTAAGTTTTAACCAGTTTTCAAGCCGTCATCAGGTTACCGGTAGTGTCTTCTTCTCAAACATTTTCATCTATTGTCAAAGGCTGAGGCGGTATAAATTAGGGTGATGTCCATGTTTAATCTTTTAGTATTTCTGTCCATTGTCCACCCTTCTTTCTATCCCCTCTCTGTAGCTGTAACTGAGAAAATGCTGGTTTTCTTATGAATCATGAATGTTAACAGCTGTCATGCTGTGGTGCCAATTATGCAATTTTGTTATGTTCACATCTGAGTAATATACCAGATTGCAACCATCGCAGTGCCAATGAGATTTCCATAATTCATAAGGCCTCTTGTGAATTAAGTTAAGCCTAGTTTAAACTGTATTAGCAGTCATCTGTATTATGCAGCCAACCCTATTTATTATGGGTCAGCATTAATATTCCCATGCTGACATACATTAATTACATCTCAGGCCCAAAATTCGAAAAAAAAAAAAAAATACCTAACATAATTAAAAATTATTTCCATTCTCAAACTGAAAGTATTGCAATTATGTTCAATAAGGAATGTTAAATTTATACCTGAGATCAGACTTAAGTATTTTGAGAACTTGGGGATTGACCTCCATTTAGCAGCCACCTGTGATAAGTGATCACTTTTCCTTCTCTCTTTGCATGACTGACCACTTAAGACAGGGTTGACCAAATATGAAATTTTATTATATATTTATAGACAAATATTTTAAATGTTCAAGCCTATTTATAACAATAGTTTAAAATTATTTGTAAAAATATAATTTTGATAAAACAGTCAAAATTATACAACATTTGTTGTCTCTATCACTTCTTTTCCTTCATATATAATATCACAATTGTTGTTAGAAACTGAATACAATAAACTACTGTTAGTTTTGTCTGTTCATTGTCATCAGATCTACTGAGTTCCCATTCCATAAATGGCAAATAGGACACGCTTTCTTTACTTAATTTCTTTTGTTTTTACTTTTTTTTTTCTTCTTTTTTTCTTTTTTCTTTTTTTTTGACTAAAACATGATTGCTATAGCCCAATGTTTTATTTTGATAATCCTACATTACTTTTAAATTTTGTAACAATAAATTTACATGTGTCAGAGATGTGAAAGCATCTCTAAAAATAGAAAATTATCATACGCATACTCAGACTTGGCTATTATCGGTTGTTTCCGTAATCGTCGATTTTTGCTCTCTCGATAAACTTCGGTGATATTCGTTGATATAGTTTGTGGGCAACGCATCGGCAGAGATGTGAATACCTAGATATAATACAGCTTCGTGGCATCGGTAACTAATTCTATAGAGATAATTAAACCGGTCGTTAAATGTACTAATTTTAAGAATAGGGATCATAATGAAAAAAGTCGTATCAGGATGTTTTCTTAAAACAATATTTGATAATATTAACATAAAGTTCCAGGTTATATAAAAAAAATATGAGTAACGTTATTAAACGTTTTACATAACTTCATATTCTAATCCCTCTTATTTTTGCGTTAAAATTATGTTACAAGCTTAATTAATAACTGCTGTACATACATTAATCAGGTGTTGATTGATCACTTATAGCATGGATATAAGTGACGTAAGTTTGATATTTCCTTTTATATGCACCTAGCTGTAGTCTTGTATCGTACAGAATTTATGCAGATTTCTTGAGGAATGTACTTGAAGCTATGAAGTTACTCCTTGTTAATGACAGAATTATTAGCTACGCATAATTGAGAAGTTGAATAGGCAACGCAAGGAACCAAGGGGTGTATTCCAATCGAATCGCCCAATTATGTGACTACCAGTCTGGCAACATGTACTTCTTGTAGCCTTTAAGTTTAACACAGTCCAGATTTCCCAGTTTCCCCAGAGCTTGTTCCAGGTAATCTGTTTCTCTTTCTGCGACCAACTGAGAAGGAATCTGCTTTTCTATAAATTACGTCAGCGCTGTGGGAGTAAAAATTTGCTTTCTTGCTCAATGGTATAATATCTCTACTCTTGGCCGGCATTAATAAGACTCTACTTTTTGTCCAAAGTTTGGTTTTTGGATGAGGATCCGGACAAAATTTGAGAAGAAAAATAAGAAACGGACAAAAAACAGTAACTCTCGAATTTTGTTTGGAAGACTATAATAATACGGAAATGATGACAATGTCATCTACATCACGTTTAATATAATCTTTGGAAGACTATAATAATACGGAAATGATGACCATGTCATCTACATCACGTTTAATATAATCTCATGAGTCTGTTCACATTCTATAAATTAAACATAAGAAATGTCACCCAGATACAGGGCATCCAGTGTACATTGCCAATGATACTATTTGCGATTTTAAAAAAAAAAGAATCTGGTGCTAAAATTTGCCAGTTGGTGAAAATAAGTGAAGCATACTTTTTCCATTTTTTTTGTTTTGTTTTGTATATGAGTTATGACATAAGCCTCACATAGGCAACCTAGAATTAGTACATGTTTAACACTTTTCCCTGGGTTAATAACTGTCTAAATAAGAGATAAAATGATGATTAAGAGAGGTCAGAGGTCATGTTGATTGTGTGGATGTGGTGGTAAACGGTTGTCGAAAAAATAATTTTCTATCTATTTAGAGAAGTTTTTTTTAAAACCATTTCTTTGGAAATGAGTTTCTAAAGGTTCTAAGTCAGTGTGGAAGGTTGAATCTTGTGGAAATTATGACGCTTTAAGATGTAAAAGGACTTTATATGAGGCAACATCGAGGGAAGTGACGCGGGAAAATATGGCGTTGTGTGGACTGATGTGACATTGTGTTCGATTCGATTGAATTTATGAACGTGATAGACTAGAGTTGTGGTGTAATATCTAGTTATCGGATTTATTGCAAAGGATAATATAACCAGGTATATATAAGATATATTTATCTAATGACTGTAATTAACTATATAAACTATATAAAACTACACCGGTATATTAAACACATATACTCTCGCTTTTCTCGTGCTGTCGAATGTGCTCGAGATTGTGTTATTTATATCCTGGTACACAACCTTAAATTGCAATCCAGCTTTAAAGTGGTAGTGGCTATTGAAAATTAGTATCGGTATAAGAACATATACATAAAACTGCACAACAACATTATATGAAATACTGGAAATACTGATATTGTTAGTTAAACACCGTCTATATAAAAAAATGCCTGGCACGGGAGGTAAAACGAAAAAAAATGATAGAAACAAAAATGAGAGTGAAATGGAAAGTGACAAAAATACGGAAATACCTGACGTGGCAGTTTCATCCACCCCGAAAGGAAGAACAGGGCGCTCAAAAGAGAGGTCAGAATGTAGCGCAACACCACAGACAAAAATTGACAACATATTTAAGCGCTCAGATTCGCCAAGCTCCAGTGAAATTGCTAAGGTGCTATTTTCCCTGCAGAAAAAACTAGACAAGGTTGCTTCACAAGAATATATAGAGAACAAATTCAAACACAGAAACATTGTTCTCAGAAAAAATACAAGAAATAAAAAATGATATATCAGAAAAAATTGAACAAGAATTAAGCCAAATTTATAGTGCTATCGAAGAGGTAAAGAAGAGTGTTGATAAAATGGAACGTGAGTCATGTGAATTAGAGGGGAGAATTCTCGAGTCTGAACTGAAAATGAATGACCTAGAAAAAAGAAACGAAACCGTAACAGAAGAAAACAAACAACTAAAGAGTAAAATAAATGAGATGTCATTCGCTGTAACATCTCAAAGCCATGAGATTAATGACCTGGAGCAATATACCAGACGGAACTCAATCCGAATTTATGGTATTGACGACCCCGACAGGAAAGAACCAACACAAGTAACTGCTGAGAAAGTGATAAAAGTGCTGAACAACGACCTAGGAATGCAGGTGCAACCTCGCGACATAGACATTGCGCATCGACTGGGTAGATTTTCAACTACAGGAAACAGGCCTGTTATTTGTAAATTCGTGGCTAGGACGCATAAAATCCAGGCTATCAGTCTTCGACGGAAACTGAAGGGTAAGGCAACGGTGATACGAGAAGATCTCACCTTAAAAAATGCAAAACTTCTACAAGAGGTGTCCGCCTCAGAAAAGGTGAAATCTGCGTGGTCAACAGAGGGCAAAATCTTGGCGGCTTTAAATAACGGAAAGATTGTTACAATATCTCTCCAAACGGGCCTGACGAGAGCTCTCGCGGAGTAAACTGTTAGTGCTATCCTTTGAGAAAAATTCGTGATTCTATATACATGAATCATACACTTTTCTATTTTAGGGTCAGCATTCAGCACAGCGGAAGAGTCAGAAGTCTGCCAAGGTCAAACAAACAAAATATTGATTCTTTCTTTTTGTTCTACATAAATTTATATGTTATGTTGTGTAGATATGTTGTTTTTTTCTCTCTTTAAATCACCTGAAGATTTCGTAGTTATGATTCCATGCGAGATATTCATAGTCGTTTGTGGGTATTATTAACTGATACCAGTAAAAAGATATTATAGCTATATTTAGGATCCAAATAAAATACAAATTCCGTTTAAAAATAATTTAAATGGCTATAGCAGGATTCCGCATGTTTTTTGTTGTGTGTTTTTTTAGCTCACATGAGCACAACGTGCTCAAGGTGAGCTTTTCTGATCGCCTTTTGTCCGGCGTCCGTCGTCCGTCGTCCGTGCGTCCGTGCGTCAGTGCGTCCGTGCGTCCGGCGTCAACAATTGCTTCAAACAACATCTCCTCCTAAACGGCTTGGCCAATTTGAAAAATATTTTGCAGGAATGTTCCTTGGATGAAGCTCTACTAAAGTTGTATAAATGGTTCTGGTCCATCGCATAATTAGGTCACAGGAGCTAAAAATAGATTTTAAAAATGAAAATTTAAAAAATCTTCTTCTCTGAAACCACAAGGCCTAGCCTTTTGATTTTTGGTATGTAGCATGATCTTATGACTCTCTACCAGGATTGTACAAATTATGGCCCTGGGGTCAAAATTGGCCCCGCCCCAGGGGTCACTTGATTTCACATAGGCTAATATAGGAAAAACTTGAAAAAATCTTCTTCTCCGAAACCACAAGGCCTAACCTTTTGATTTTTGGTATGTGGCATCATCTTATGGGCCACTACCAAGATTGTACAAATCATAGCCCTATGGTGATAAATGACCCCGCACCAGGGGTCACTTGTTTTAACATGGGTTAATATAGGAAAAATCTTGAAAAAATCTTCTTCTCCGAAACCACAAGGCCTAACCTTTTGATTTTTGGTATGTGGCATCATCTTATGGGCCACTACCAAGATTGTACAAATCATAGCCCTATGCTGATAAATGACCCCGCACCAGGGGTCACTTGTTTTACATAGAGTTATAAAGGAAAATCTTAAAAAATCTTCTTCTATGAATCCATAAGGCCTAGAGCTTAGATATTCGGTATGAAGCATCATCTTATGGGCCACTACCAAGATTGTACAAATCATAGCCCTATGGTGATAAATGACCCCGCACCAGGGGTCACTTGTTTTACATAGAGTTATATTGGAAAATCTTAAAAAATCTTCTTCTATGAATCCATAAGGCCTAGAGCTTAGATATTTGGTATGTAGCATCATCTTATGGGCCACTACCAAGATTGTACAAATCATAGCCCTATGGTGATAAATGACCCCGCACCAGGGGTCACTTGTTTTACATAGAGTTATATAGGAAAATCTTAAAAAATCTTCTTCCAATAATGCATAAGGCCTAGAGCTTAGATATTTGGTATGAAGCATCATCTTATGGGCCACTACCAAGATTGTACAAATCATAGCCCAATGGTGATAAATGACCCCACACCAGGGGTCACTTGTTTTACATAGAGTTAAATAGGAAAATCTTAAAAAATCTTCTTCTATGAATCAATAAGGCCTAGAGCTAAGATTTTTGGTATGTAGTAGCATCTAATGGTTCATTACAAAGATTTTCAAAGTCTTGGCCCTACGGTGATAAATGACCCTGCGCCCAAGTCTTCTCTGAAACCATATGGCCCATTGCTTAGATATTTGGTGTGTAGTATTGTCAGGGGTAAAATGTTTTAGATTAAGTTATATCAGAATCCTTGTCTGTTTAAAAACCTTGACATCAGTTGAAGCAATGGTACTCAGGTGAGCGATTCAGGGCCATCATGGCCCTCTTGTTTTTGTTTTTTTTTACTTATATATGATGTAAACCTGCATATTTGCTAAACATGACATTACTTTTCTTCTAAAAAACAATAATATAAGAAAATGATAAAAAGTCTCAATGAGAGAATATATACACTAATAAATAAACGGCTTAAGTACTGTCCTTTGAAATAAACACGGGACGGAGTTTCCTAAATAGCCCAAAAATAGATACTACACTTCTATTTTTAGATAGGCTGAACCGGCTACGCGGAGAAGTAAAATTACCTGTAAACAGCACCACGTGAATATTTGTTTATGTTGGCTCGAGCCTTTTGTACAGTATAAGAGTATGGTCTGTGGTGGATATTTGCTCTCCTCATAAATTGTACTTATCATTTTTTTGTTTTCTCTCTTTGTGCATTTGTAATTTGAAATTATACTTTGCTTCTGCATTGTATTGGGATTTTATTAGATTGTTCCTCATAACGAGATGTTTTTCCTAACTTTATATAATCATGTTCTTGCTTGATTACTCTAGAGTTGATTTACATGGTTTATAAATATAATAATAATAAAAAATAATAATAATAGTGACATAACTCTAGCATAGCAAATTTTGGCTATTGTTGTTGATATATTGATGTTGAACTTTATAGATATGCGCGTGTGTGTGATTCTGTTCCAGGATGCTGAGATATCGTAATATTTTAAGAGAAAATATGTTTTGCTGTTGATCTTGTATTTTTATATTTTTTTATTTTTTTTTATCTCAACTCAACTCCACATTGACTGATAAAAATTGTTTATATGATGAAAGTTATGAGGCTGATTATTGATTTACAGATGTTGTTAGTAACAAAAACAAATGTGAATAGTCATACATGTGTCTTTATAGCTATTATAAAGGTTTCTTTTAAAGTTTCTCATAATTGTATTGATGCCAACACCTCAAGAACCACTTATTATATATTTGTATATTCAAATGAATGATAAATTAACAATATTTTCCATGAATGCCCAAGGTTTAAGAGACAAAAACAAAAGAAGAGATGTATTTAATTATCTAAAAAAGAAAAAAAGGGATATTTATTTCTTACAAGATATTCATTTTTTAGACGAAAATGTGAACAATATTTATGTGGAATTTGGTTTTACAGTATATTATAGCAACTTTAATAGTAGTTCTAGAGGAGTAGCAGTATTTGTTGATAAACATCTTGATTTTACTCTGCACTCAAGATATTGTGATAAGGGGGGTAATTTACTCTTATTAGATTGTTAAATTTTCAGTAAAATGTATATGGTCCCAATCAGGACAGACCAGACATCTACATTTCACTTCAGAACAAAATTAATGAATTAAAAAACCCATGTATTATAGCAGGAGATTTCAACCTAGTCCTTAACTCTAAAATTGATTGTTTTGAATATGTTGATATATATTAATAATCCGAAAGCTACAGAAACCATTTTGAAAAGTATTATAGAACTAGATCTTGTAGATGTTTGGAGAGACTTTAATATAGATAAAAGAGAATATACATGGTTTAAAAAAAAAACACAAATAAAAAAGCACGCCTTGATTTCTTTTTAATATCTAACACTTTTATAGTTGATGTAGTTAATGCTCAGATAATACCAGGTTATAGAACAGATCACTCTATTATTAAACATATTCTAGAATTTGGAAAATTTAAACATGGCAGGTCATACTGGAAAATGAATAATTCGTTACTTAAGGATCCTGAATATGTTAAAAAAATAAAACAGAAAATAGAAGAAAAAACTTTATATATACAAGATAATCATTTGCATAAAAAAATATAGAAAACATACCAAATGAAGAAATAGAGTTTACAATTATGATCAATTGTTTTTTAAAAAAAGCATATATCTTAAAAAATGAAATTGAAAAAGAAAAATACTTATCAATGAAATACATCTTTTACAAAAAGATCTTTACATAAATCACAACCTATTAAGAACTTAAGAAAATCAGAGAAAAGAAAATGGAAGGTATTAAAATAAGATCGAGATCTAAATGGGTTGAGGAAGGAGAGAAAAATAGTAAATTCTTTTGTAATCTTGAAAACACAAATTGCGTTTCCAAAACCATGACAAGACTAACTAAAACAAATGGAGATATTATTGATACTCAGGACAAAATTATTGAAGAAGTTAAGACTTTTTATAAGGTAAACTGACAAAAGATGAATGTCTTCAAAGTTTGAAAAAAATGAGTAATAATAAAAGCCCAGGCATGTCAGGATTTACCGTTGAGTTTTTTTAAATTTTTCTGGTTTGATATTGGCACATTTCTTGTTAGATCTTTAAATTATGGCTTAGAAAAAGGGGAATTGTCTATCACACAAAAGCAGGGTGTCATTACATGCATACCAAAAGGTAATAAAGATAAAAGTTTTTTGAAAAACTGGCGTCCTATATCACTACTTAATGTCTCTTATAAAATCGCATCATCAGCAATAGCGAATAGATTAAAAAGAGTTCTTGGTTATATAATAAATGAAGACCAGACTGGTTTTGTACCAAACAGATACATAGGTGAAAATACACGTTTAATATATGATATAATGTTCTATGCAGAAAAATTTAATATACCAGGAATGATACTATTAATTGATTTTGAAAAAGCGTTTGACTCAGTTTCTTGGAATTTTATCAATAAGGTTTTAAACTTTTTTAATTTTGGTCCCTTGTTTAAAAAATGGATAAACACTTTTTATTACAACATAGAATCCTGCTGTATTGTTAAGGGGCATTGTTCAGAATGGTTCTATTTTCACAGAGGCTGTCGCCAAGGCGATCCCATTTCACCTTATACTTTCATATTATGTGCAGAGGTGTTGGCATCACTTATAAGAGATAATAAAGATATTAAAGACATAAGATGTGGTAATGTGGAATATAAAATCTCTCAATATGCTGATGATACGTCCCTGATTCTTGATGGCACAGAAAAATCACTTCTAACTGCAATTAAAGTTTTAAAATTTCATGCTGATATCTCCAGCCTTTGTGTTAATGTGGATAAATCTAAAGCAATTTGGATTTGGCAGTATTAAAAACAGTTCTTACAACCCTGTACCTGATATAAATATATGTTGGGATACAGAATTTACACTTCTTGGTGTAAACTTTACTACTGATCTTTACAATATAACTAAATTAAACTATGATAAAAAAATGAAGAAATTAAGGACTTACTTATAAGATGGTCACATAGAATCCTTACACCAATAGGCAAAATTACAGTCATTAAATCCCTTGCACTTTCAAAATTAAACCATCTTATATTAGCATTACCAAATCCAGACAAAGATATTATCAATTCCTTACAAACACTATTTTTCCAATTTCTATGGGATGGTAAACCAGATAAGATAAGAAGAGAAGTTACATATAGAGATTATATTAATGGGGGATTAAGGATGATTAATTTGGATAAATTTATAATTTCTCTTAAAACAACATGGATCAGAAAAATGATATTTAACAATAGCAAATGCTTGTACATTGAACAAACATTAAATGAGTGTTTAGATAATAAATTAAAATTTGGTTCAGAGTATATCAAAGAAAAAATAGCACTTATCGACAATCCATTTTGGAAAGATGTATACTTATCATACTATAATTTTACTTCATCACTAAAATCAACTAACCCAAAAGAGTTAGCAGAAGAATATATCTTACTAAACATAAATATAAAGGTCGGAGAAAAAGCGTTTTATAGAAAGAAATTTCTAGAAAATAATATACTTACAATTAATGATCTCCTTACTAAAGATGGTTCTTTTATAACCTTTGATGACTTTGTTGATAAACATGGGCATGTAACTAATTTTTTAGAATATGCCAGTATTATTACCTTTATCAATACTTCTTAAAAATAAAAAAGGATGTAGAAATATTTATGATAATTTGAAACTTAAAAATATTGTCCCTACATCAGTGGATAAATGGGTCACAACTATTGGTGGAAATACAATTTCTTCAGATATTTTACAAAATTTTAATATTCCTTTTAAATGTTGCAAAGATACTTCTCTGCAATGGTTTCAAAGTAGAATCAATCATAGAATTTTAGGTACGAATTATTTGTTGAAAAAAATGGAGATAAAAGAAAGTGAAATGTGTTCCATTTGTCATCAAGAACCTGAGACATTGATTCATCTATTTTATAACTGTCCTTTTGTAAAAGATTTTTGGAAAGAATTGTGGAATAAACCAAATTTTAATTATTTTAAAATTAAGGATATTATGTTAAAAATTTTAATTTAAAAAATTAATTTGCATGTAATAACAAAAAACAATTTGAAAACAGATGGAAACCTTTAAGACCCTTGTTAAACTTTTTATTGTAAAGACCAAAATATTTATACATTTTACTTTCATGAACAATTTATGACTAGAACAAGATGAAGTTTATCATCAACATCAATATTGACTTTGACCAACATTTTTTTTTCTCTTTTTTTTCCCCAAATAATATGCTATATGTACAGGCATATTTTCTACAGATTTGTATCTACCTTTCCTTCTTTAGTACAAAGTACTACAAGTTTTAATATTGTATAACTGACTGGTAATTGATTATGAATATTAATATTTAGGGAAATGTAAAATATCAAGACCTCTATTGTACTTTATATATGTTTTTTTTTGGGAATTAAATCGAAATATCAACGAATAACCATTTTGATTTTAAGTTGATTCCGTTCTAAAATATCGAATATCAAAAATGTTTTTACCAGCCAAATTATTTACTGCCAAACTTATCCAGAAAATGAGTTCATGGAAATAAAAATCTCTCTACCTAGATGGCAGGTGAATAGATAAATCAATAGTTTTCAATACTTTGTTGATTCCTATATTTCGATATATCGATATGAATTTATTTTAATCTTTGACATCCCTAAATGGTAATTCAGAATTGTTTTTGTAAACATTATGTATGTTATGTACATATTAGTAAAATTAAAAATTAAAAAAAAAAAATGATGATTAAATATAATCGACGATTGATCAATCAAAAGTTCCAAGGTCGGCCATCAACAATTGTGTTCCTTCATAAATTATTCCTTGCCGGTAATTAAGATAGATTTTTTTTTTTTGGGGGGGGGGGGGGGGGGGGAGTTTACCATCGCTGCAACAATATTTCAGTCATAAAGTGAAGTCCAGTTAATTACAGGTGGAGGAAGACCCCAAATGCATGAAGGAATCCAGGTAGAACCAGTGACCCACCTACAACAAGCCAGTTGGAAGGCTTCCTCACATGAAAGGCCCCACCTACAACTGTGCTTTGTCATGATAATAAAGTATTCCAAGTTTGGTGTTGATACCTTTAAAAGTAGAGTAATGGGCTGCATTAATTAAAGTTTTTGCATGATGCCAATGACGACAACAACCCAGCAATCATAACAGCATGACTTTTTCTTTAAAACAGACGAGCTAAAAAAAATGAGAAAAATGGAAATACAGTCGAACCCCGGCTATTCGAAATCCCGGGGATTTGCGTTTTATTTCAAATAAGACCTGTATTCGAATAACCCAAATCACGTTGATCGTTGAAACAAAAACCCATCCCATCCACTTTTTCATGCAGTGAAGGTTTAATATACACTTTTTAAAATATGTTACTATTTATAATGTTATGACTATAGATAATCAATTTTTATTTCACAACTTTCATCTTCTTATGCATAAATGATTTCGATACATAGATAATCAATGCATACGTCAGTAACAAAGACACATACATACATGTTCATTTATCAGGTCTCACTAAACCACATGCGACTACATGTGCCAAATATAAACGCCGTCTTGAAAACAGCAATGGATATATTAATATTTAATTTACCAACATTCTTTTTTTCTGCATATATGCATACATG
>JAIFHC010000618.1:0-50000 GCA_021229015.1 Solen grandis | reverse complement strand
ACGTGTTACGTCAAGAAGTGACCCACTAACAAGATTGATGAGGTCAATACGTTACTCTCTTTATTACGTTCGGAACAAGTAAAAATAAACCGTCAACTTGAGATGGTGAATAATGATTCAAAGGTAAGTGGCAACTTTATTTAACCTATGCTGTTAAAAGCGGAAAGTAACACTAAGGCGATATTTTCTTTCCTAAATTTCTTGGCACTTGTATTCTTGGACAAAATATATGAGCTATCATTAATACTTGATTGTATATGTATGATTTTTTTGTAACTTAATTTTGAAAAGGCAACGTAGATTGTCACAAAAAGAAGAAATAACAAAGAGACCGATGGTTATATAATTTTTCTCACAACCAAAGAATAATATTTTTCAACAAGAATGGGTTGTAAATATATACACATCACTCTCTGGAAACACTGTATACGGCGTAATATCACCAAACATCATCCACTCACAGTATTTTGTTACTGTATAGGCATTAATGAAATGTCCTAATACATTTCGAGCACACCTTTGTACAAGTTTTGCATGTCGCGACCAGAAATCAAAAGTACGACTTTCCAATTGGCTTGTGTAAGCTTATATTTAACTTAGCCTGTGATATTTGATGGTAACAACACACATCGAATGTTATTTTTCTATAATGTAATGTTTTGTCATAAGGTTAATAAACTTTTAGAACTTAATATATTATAATTCACTGAATTAAACTATATTTTATACCTTTTTTTTCAATCCATGGTTTATGCCAGAAACCCCATCAAGAAAATGGCACAAAGTTTGAGCGAAATTTAACTGACAGTTTACCTACTTCTGAGTCGATGTTTACGCAGGTCTTATAAAGTTAGCATTTAAGGACGAAAAGAAATACTTCAGAGAAACGACTTCTAAATTAGAGCATACTTCACAATTTCTTAATAAAAAGACGATCGATGCTGACAAAGAGATCAATAAACTCGGCCACATTCAAGGGGAAATCAAAAAAGACCTCAACCTGCTGGAGGAAAGAATGAACAATGAAACAGAACAACTTCAGGTAAAGCTTAAAATGGTAGGTTCTTTTTAAAATTTCATTACATTTGTTACTATTTTATCATGATAACTGTAAAAATATAGTCAGATGTTGCATCAATACATTTTATTTATTTCATTTTGAGATTTCAATCGAAGGAAAAAAACATATATGTACACTACTATAACGCATAGACCTACATGCGATCCAGTGTGTATGCAAGTTTGTTGTCAGAAGAATTAAGATATACAGTTATAATGAGTCATATTTTATACATAAGTTAGTAGAGTGTAAATGATATGCTGCACGTTAGTATATGTACATGTAATAAAACAAATTCAAAGAAACTCTGGAATACAATCAACATAAATTGTTGCGCATTGCCAAGATAGACTTTATGCTAATGTTTTATACATTTGGATTAAAAAAATAATCATTAAATATAAGAATTAATTATTTTCTTTGAATAATCATATTCGATAAATGTACTCTAATCAGTTACATATATATCTCGTCGTATAATTATGGTTCTTGACAAGAACATTTAAAGACAAAAGAACGAAAAAAAGAGTAATGTGATAATGAAACTTACATTAATACAATAGCTGTTTTATTCAATATATGACAGTTGTTTATATTATTTCCGTGATCATAGATAGGTAATTAATATTTTCAAGATGAATAGGAATGCATTCATTTCCTTGTAACTTGATATTTGTTGCTTGTATTCAGACAGCAGCTTAAGCATGGAAGGTGATGTTGAGATTATCTTTGTTATTAACATTGTTCTTATAATTACTATTAATATTTTTATATTCCAGATTTTCATACCACTCGTTTCAATATATTTTTTCAGATCTCTGAAATTTTGAATTTGTCGCAAGAAACAGTGAAAACTAGCGAGACAGGGATTCTTGAAGAGTCGGAAAAGAGAAGAAATTTAGGAAAAACTTTAAACCGTATCCAAAATTATTTTACTTTGCATCTAAAAGAAGAAATTGGCCGAATTAGACAAGAAATAGAGGAAAGGATACAGCCGCAGGAGGGTTGTTTATCAGGGAATTGGTTGGGACAATTAGGAACTCCCGCACCCAATTACCCATTCGTTTCCACGGTAACATTTGAACGTCCTTTTAAAAACATTCCGGTTATTGTACATGGGATAAGTTTTATCGATTCTGGACAATGGGCAAATCTACGTTTGTTTTCAACAATAACAGAAGTAACAAGAACTTACTTCAAGTTAACAGTGAATACTTGGGCAGATACAACCCTGTATGCGGCGAGTTTTAGCTGGATGGCTTGCCCGAAGTAATCTAATGTATCAATCCATTTATATATCAAATGTAGCTGTACCGACACTTCGTGCTTTGTACATATTAAAAACATCAGGAATTGAACACACAACATTCGGATCCAAAATCAATGACGACTACTGAACCACATCGCCACGTACCAACAACATAAAGTATTGCTATCGCACTACTTGTTTCTCTACCACTGACTCCTTTGATAGATTGTTGACTTCTTTAATCATTCAAGTTGTAAACTTTACTGTAACGGGTGTTGTAAAAGATTATTACATTAGTTCGGAAGTAAGAAAGGGAATAGTTCTGTGTAGTATAATTGCATGCAATAATAGGGACAATACTTCCAACTTCTATCAGCCTCAGTACCTGTTTATATCATAAACTTTCAAATGTTTTAGAATTATCAAAGATATATTAAACAAAGATAGGACACTACTGTAAATACTGTTTAGGTAAACAGCGGATCATTGAATATTGCAAAAATTCTAAAAAGTATAGAAATCACAGAGGAAAATGCAAAAATACTACAAAATAATCATTTATCTACTGCAAGGAATTATTTTCAGTTTGATTTATTTAAAAAATTATGTAAAATTACATTTTTAAATTCAACCAATGTTGCAAAAGAACAACACATTTAACATATATGTAGTTATCACCATGAGGTACTTTTCTATTTTATATATTTTACATTTTTTTTACATATTTTAATACATGAGGTATCAGTTTCATGGTATCAGTTGCTCTATTTTAAAATACAAATTACTTCACATATCTCCAAGTGAAGTGATAAGGATTACACGAGATGATAAATTCACGTAGATAAAGGTATGCAATGTTCAGTTTAAAATGTCGTAGCTCTTTGAAAAATAATATGAACAAAGACAAAGATATATACTCAAATAACCATGATTTTAACAGGAGTGTGGATTTTCATTTCGACTGATTCGAATTGAAGGAGTTGTTATCTAAGCAAGATATGAAAATATTAATATGATCAAATCTTTGAAATAAACCCAAGTACCAAAAGAAAAAGTGACGCACGTATTATAAATGTAGAAAAATATGGTGATGCGAATCATAATGATGAAGGATTTTCATTTACAAGAATGTGGAAAGAATGTTATGGTGTCATATTAGTGAAAGGACTGGATTTCCTCCAGATATACCGGTGAGACATGGAGACATGGTGTTATGTATCAACTGGATTTTCTCTTCTGATTAAACCAAAATCAATGAGAATATCGAATAGTGATTATATGTACCTTTAAATTTTTAAGTAGTATGTACCTGCTTATGCTAATTGACTTACTGATTATTGTATACTGTATACTAACAACTGGAAATTTTAAGCTTATTGTATATCATCGTGCCGTAGTAAGACGGTATATTAGTACAGTTTACCCTATGTTAGGATTCTAAACATCGTGCTAAGATAATTTGCAATTGGGCATATGGGACTTAGAGTTAATACATCTCAAGAAAAAACATTTCTATGCATCCTATTATATTAAACAACATATTAAACCATAGTTTATAAAAAAAAAATGGTTTTGTTACATTTGGAAAATATAGCCTTTAGATCTTTAGTCTGTGAGTTCATCAAGAGCTGAATTCATCAAAAGCTGAATTTCTCAGCATTTAGTAAAAAATGGAAAATAATTTTGCTAGATTAATAAAACAATAAATGAATGTAGGGTTTATGAGCTTAACTAAATCAAACATACACGCACTTAAGGAAAGGGCAAGGGAAACCAAATCAACATTTAAGAAAAATGATCCAAAAACTGTTTCCTGTGGAAAAGTCGGCAGATACCTGCAGAAATATACAACTCATATGCTGAGAAAATCATTTCTTTTATCTCTAAACACAAAAACAGCTACATTTGGTGCTTTTGAGCAGAATGCCTTGGGAGGGAAAATTGGACATGTGTAAACTTGACACAATGCTTAAAAGTATAGTTAAACAAGCAAAGCTCACAAGGGATAAAAATCACAAACTATTATTCTCGAATGCGCTTTGTGCAGAAAGTGAGAGGAAATAACATTCGTCTTACTGAACTTTCAGAAGAATGAGATCTTCAGCTATGTGACTGCGTTTTATTTTCTGACACATATTTATATCAGCGGTTAACATGTAATTAAGAAATGTACATATTGTGGAAATCATGTTTTATTGAAATCATGTTTTATTGTGGATTTATGTGAAGGTATATGTGAAAATATTGTCGAAAGAAACATAAATACGTTATAGATAGGATGTTAAGTATCTGTATCATGTTCTAAATTCTTCTGTTAAATTCTTGCACTACTTTTTTGTTGCGTTAGCAAAATTGTATTAGCAAGCCTGAATAGCGAACGCGAAAGAAATCTATAAATAGCAGTATGTAATCGTGGGGATTTGAATTACATTCTTTTTTCTTCGTTCAATTTGAATAATCATCCAATGAAAGGCCAATAACATTAACACCAACACCTCTTAGCGCTAAGTAAAACTTAATATTTAAGGGCGAATTTCATTAGCCTTGTTCCTCTAATGAGAATACCCGAATGTTTCTCTTATTAACAGTTTTTTTAGTTATCTAGGTAAAAAAATAAGTCAGTTTAGTCATATACTTGACTTTCTCATTAAATAGCAATGGCAGAATTTGTTTCTGCCTGGTTTAAGAATTTAGTATTACTAAGCGCTAAAAATTGCTGGTGGAATTCGATCCTGTTTATATATGCATGTTTTGTAAATATTGTAAACACGTTTGTTGGATTAGATATAAATAAATTGTATAATGATTTTCCCGCTTTCATTACTATTGAATAGGGTTATTTGTATATTTTAAGTCGAATGTGTTAATGATAATGCATGAGATAATGTGTCAAATAATCTGCACAAAGAAAGTGCGCAAGTGAATTATTTTTATTAATTCGAACATTTTTCGCACCCTAATTTCATAAATGAAATTTCATCAGTAGAAATCACCTTCACTGAAGCAACATTTTAAATACCTCTGTTGGTACGCTTGTTAGGAAACTGTTATATTGTAAGGGAAGGTTATTTCAAGTATGTAGCAATATGAAAACGAATCAATGCTTCCCTTTTCCATCTTCTCAAGCTTTCAATTTTGTTTTCTAATTCAGAACTTAGAAATGACCACCACAGTCTTATAAGCACCTTGTACATTTATGGTTCTACAAAGTGTATGTCACTGACACTCCTTGGCCTATCACGTGATACAAAGTTAAGAGCAAGTAACAAATGACGATTTTCTGTGATGATTATTTTTTTTATTCAGAAACATTTTCTCCTTGAAGGCCGATTTAACTTACGGTGCCAGTATTAAAGACCCATTCATCGGTGATTCTATGTACAGGAAGTGAGTTATACCAGTTGTATGATCATTTATTGAGGTCTGCTTTACTAAATGTGCTTAACAGTCATTTACATTGTATATTAGTAATACGTATCAAAGTGCCGACAGCGCTGAGAGAAAGGTTTTTTAATGTTATATTTTTCATTTTGTATACTATAGCAGATTAAAATCTTAAGTGATGGCAACAAACCCAATGCTATAAATACGCTTTGACTTGAATTAATACGATCGATACAAGAAAAGATTTCCATTTTTTAACAGAATGCTTACACATTTCTCTTTCTCTCTCTTTCTTTTTTGCAGTTAATAATACATAAATAATTGTATTCAAATTAAAAGGAAGAAAATATAAAACAATAAATTTTCCGTTCCTTTATGAATATTCATGAATCAGTGAAAAGTCATTTCAATATACCCCGCTATATATGATTAATGGAAGACAAAGCTCCTTTCCTTCATTAGTAACGGTAATCGGTCGTATCGACATATCATATTTTGACAAAATTATCAAATACTTTTTATAATCTTAATGACATCAAATGACATCAAATCAACAATATATATAAGAAACCTATTACAGCAATATCAGCTAGTTGGCTGTTGGGCTACTATAGGCCAACAGACTTTCCTCGCTGACCGAGTGGTAAGAGCGTCCGCTTCGGGTGCGGGTTCGATCCCCGGTCGCCAAAGTCGTAAAATTAGTACTGGTATAGCTCCCTTGCTTGGCGCTTAACATATTAGGGTAGTTTATGTACTAGTTGGCCCGGTGTCAGGATAAAGTTATCAGGAGTTGTATCACGCCACATGTCTACGGCTTGATATTGTTATATGGCAGCACTATATCTGTCTTAAGTAGACATAGTCTCTAATTGACTGAAATACTGTTGGCGGACGTATAACCCAACAAACAAACAAACGCAAACAGAAACAGACACTTTTATCCATCTCCGTAAGGAGCATTACGGAGTCTGTTACATTCTTTAATGTAGTCTATAAACAGAATTAAATGTAAAAAAGTTTCTGTATTAACATTGATAATGTTTCTTCGTGTGAAGCAGTTAAATGTTTAGAACAATTAATAGAAATAATACTAGAGTAATGGAGTGATTATGTAAATTTGTTTGTATTTAACTTCGTGCAAAATGCATTTGTGCAGGATTTAAAGCAACTGTTACATACAGTATTGCGTTGTACATATATTCATGTTTCATTGGTTTTTATTGCAGCAAATTTGAAAAAAAAAACATTAGATATTTGAAAATAACTACGTAAATGTTGTACTGGAATATTCCGTTTTACTAAAAAAAGATTGTAAGCCACACTACACGGTAAGTTTTATAATATCAAGTGTTGGTATACATTTACACATGCATTGCAAAAGAATGTTCATTTTATCTTTCATGTATTCAATCTAGCAATGTAGCACACTGATATTCGTAAACAAACAATTGGGATTTAGTATGTTATTTCATCAAGTATTGAATTTTGGAAAAAAAAGATGATTTATGTTCTGACTGAGAATAATAGCTTCAACAGAAACAATTTGACATAATTACATTATACATTCACAGGTACTTGAGGACAGGACCCTGTCTTTATCAATAAGAAGAAAAAACAAAACAAACAAAAAAAAAACAAAAAAACACGCTAATCTATACCTAATAAACAACAAGGTTACCAACTTCAGCAGGATGCTGGAGGGCACCCATCGGGAATAAGTGTCAACAAATCAATGAAAATGCGCTCATCGATAATATTGGGGAATTCCCACTGTCAGCGGATAATTTTCCTTCATATCTGTTCACATGAAATACAGATATTATTATTTTAAATGCCTGAAATTTCTTAATTTCTACTCGAGATTTGACTATTTTAACCGATTGGAACCTCGATCAACGGAAGTGAACCCAAAATGACATTTATGACGTCATCGCCCACGAAGGTCAACTCAGACTGAGAAAAAGATGTTGCGATTGTATATGATAAAGAACGGGAAAGTAAGAGTATTCCGAAAATATTTGTAAACAAAATAACTTCGGAATACTCTTACCGTTCCCTTCTGTACATAAACAAATCGCAGCGCTGACCTCATATATATCGTTTAGGGTTCACTTCCGTTGATCGAGGTTCGAATGGAGTTAATTCACTAAATCCCCACTCGAAATCTTGACATTTTAGACATTAGAAATAATTTTATTTGTATTTCTTTTGAACAGTTATGAAGGAAAATTATCCGTTGACAGTGGGAACTCGCCAATATTACCGATGGGAACATTTTTCATAGATATTTTGACACCAATTCCTGATGGGTGCTCTTCAGTATCCTGCTGAAGTTGGTTACCTTGTTTTATATATAGTGAATTTTTTTTTATTTATAAAGACATGGATAGTAAACGTTAGATTTATTTGGATGTGAATATTTTGATACATAATCTCAATATAAATGGCGAATTAAAGTTGAAAACCGCTGTATTCAAAGCGTTTCGCGCGCGCGCGCGTGTGTGTGTGTGTGTGTGTGTGTGTGTAGGGGGAAGGGTCACAGCAAGGGTCCTGTCCTCAAGTACCTGTGTATACATTAACTATATATTGGTTTGCTGTTAAGGAATAAAATATTACGAGGTAACATAATAAGTAATAGAAAATATTACAAGCCATTACCAAACATATTAATCAACCAATTTACAACAGTTAGATATTTATTCTTAAATGACTCATAAATAATAAAATCGCAAAAGATGATAAATCTTTTAAGTAAATGATACAATGTGACATTAATAACACTTATATATATATCAATACAGTACTTGCGCCATTGTACGCCGATAGTACGAAAACAATCAAGTGGGAGTGGTGTAAGTATGAATAAAAATAATGTGTAAATGAACGTAGATGTAAGTAAAGCAGGGTGTTTAATCTGATATCAGTGTGTGTGTGTGTGTGTGTGTGTGAGTGTGTGTGTGACTTTAAACTAGGAATTTAATAAACATTGTAGTCTAACAACATGTAAAGTGACCATCAAACAAATGTGTCAAAGCCAATTTCTTTGTTAAAAGACATAAAGTATATTATGCTTATTTTTTATACTTTAATCAATTAATTTTCTAAACAACTGTAAATCTCACCGGTTAACAAAAGTGAACACAGCAAAATTGTGCATGTCAACACACACTAGTTTTTGCAAATTATGCCACAACAGTCCCAATGATCGGAAAGCATTTTATATCCTGAACAACTGTCTTGTTCTTGATTCTGGACTCTGGTGAATAAGAAAAAAAAACACATAATTAAGTTTTTTGTATATAACAGTGAATAAATTTATCAATACATATACATTATTTTTTACATTTCAAAAGATATACTAGTAATATGTGAATACGACTCACCCACGTTTCCGGTAAAGGACAACAACAATGATGACGATGACAACAATACACAATGATCCTATCGTGCCACCGATGATGACGGACGTTTTCTTTGAGCCTAAAGCTGTGACATATAAGTAATATCTAAACATAGTATAAATAATTATTGCATTGACATCATAGTGAAACACAATAACGAAACAATTTAATAGCCCGTTTTTAGCCCGTTTGATAAAATCGCAAATTTATTATTCAATAAATGACACCGGAAAAAAATGTTTACTTATGCATTTTTTTATGTTAATCATTAAATAATACTTATGTCATGATTATTTTCACCATATTCATTTATCATCAATTTGATTTCATTTACGAATGTGCTCATTTTTGTTATCTTTTTCAAGTTAACACGTTTTGTAAATAATAATAATCCCCCCACCCTCAATGCTATAAACATACAATATCCAGCCCACTCAGGAAACAATCATTAAAGTGTTGCTGTTTCCGTCGCTGGTTGCTTTTTGTTGGGAAAATATAGTAAGCAAAATAAATATTAAGATAATAGTGTGATATTATCGGACAAGGACTGGAGGTTTATTGCTTATTGTATATTGGATAATGTCCGATTATAACACTGTTGTCAGTAAAGTGTATATAGAATACCAATGGTTGTAGCTAGTTAGTTTGTTTTGTGTTTAAAATTAAATTGCCATTGACATCGTTGGTTGCGCGCAGCTGCCAATGAGTATATGTAGCTGAACAGCTAAATGTCGTTTCTTAGGAGAATCTACAGAAAGGTCTTGCGGAGAATTCTAGAAAAAGTCTAGAGCAGAAAGAGGGACCAATACCGACCATGGGCTATG
The DNA here is from genome assembly GCA_021229015.1 of Solen grandis. NCBI lineage: Eukaryota > Metazoa > Mollusca > Bivalvia > Adapedonta > Solenidae > Solen > Solen grandis. The sequence continues at coordinate 40,082 of JAIFHC010000618.1, read as the reverse complement.
GATACTATATGGAAGCCCTCGGTCTTAGTAGGCCATGTTTTTCAGGTTTAATGAAATGTAAAATAGAAAAAGATAATAAGTATTCTATGCGGCAATTATACAACACCAGAGTTATAACTGAAATTTACAAGAATGAAAAACAGTTTTGTACCGAAGTTTGAATGATATATTATGCTCTTAAATAGATTAGGTATCAATATCTATCCAAACCGTGTATGGAGTCTTGTAGCGATTCCATAGACATGTATCTATGCACAGTATGCATGATAATTCGTTGTGTAAAAATAAGAGATTTTTTCTTTGTCCTAAATTAAAAAAAGGTTTGTCAAAGCAAAGACGTTTTTAAAAAAGATTGACAACTGGTCTTAATCTCATAAAAGCACGTTACAAATTATCCAGTTCTCACAAAGTCATGTTTTCATATTCCTCCTATTCTACTGAAGATACGTGAAAGTAAAGTGTATCTTTCAATAGGACATTAAATTAACATCAAAATGATATCTTATTTATTACAATAATTCAAGTAATAAAAAAATAAATGTAAAATAGAAAAGTACCTGCTGAAAAGGACTGTGTAATGTTCATCATTTTTCTGCTACACTGACTGAATTTAAATCACGATTTAACAGAATTTTGAAAACAAATCAAACAGAAAATAATGCCATGTATGAGATAATGATAAATCTATGAAGTAATTAAAATTTTCTCTGTAACTTATCAATATTTTTATTAAAGTTTTCAAAATTAAGTCATCTGATATGTACCTACACAATATTTCCCACTGACTTTTACAGGAGTTTCCTGTCTCTGTTTAAGAAGTCTTTGGTCGAGGTTATCACATGATCAATAAAAGAAGAAAAGACACAATTGATCACAGTTCTGATCACATTCCATCCACATGGTCAATATAATTAGAATACTAGTGAAGTATTGTATGAACGGTTGTGTCATAGTTTTAAACCTTAAGGATTTGGTTCACTTTATTCAAGTGCGTCATACTTAAATATTAAATATAAGCCATTGCTTGCATCTTTTTTCAGAGAGGAAGGTCGAATTACTATTTGTTTAAAATCAAACCCGATATATTTTAATCATTTTTTAACTATTGTCTACACGAGGCAGATGCAGTACTGTCTTACTGAAATACAACACTGTAAATATACCACAACCTGGTACGTTATTTAACAAATCCTGGAATCACTGTATGGAAACTCTGTACGCCGCAAGGTAGTCGTTTTTTATAAATAACTTATCTTGACAAGGTAAGTGTCGTATGTTTTTGTCGATATTTGTGGAATATTGCGTTTCCTAAAACATTAATATATGTTACCGAAAGAGAAATGTGAGTGAAATCAACGGCTATCTGTCTTTTATGATCGAACCTGAGCGTTTGTCTGTTACACCTGCCGAAATACGATGTTTTGGACAGGTTGAAAAACGAAGCAAGAGATTGACAGAAAATCGATGATATATCCTAAAGCATAAAAGTCCTGACCATTGTACGTGTGCAGATATATATGGTTTTGCCAGCACCTCGTATATATCATATCTTTTCTCGACAATATCCTTCTGATGAGATGATTCAAAGCTTCTAAATTTAACCTGTTGCACGCAACGGTTAAATGGAGTTCTGTACGCAACGCTGTCATACATCGAGATAAAATTCTGTACGCTTCGGTGCGCATCAGAAACCCGTCTGTCATTTTAACAGAACAGAACAAAATCTTTATTAACTTGGCTACATATATATTGTTAATCATATACAAAATAAATATATACACGCACACAAATCACGTTCGCAAATATGTCAATAATGATAATATAAATATAAACATCATTATAAATGAGAGGATGAGCTGGTAACTAAATACAATATCTATTTATCAAAACATTTCTACGATTAAAAGTTATTTCAATAAATTTGCACAGTGTTTATATACACCTTAACAATGCCGAAAATTTATACATGTTGAGTCTAAAGTAATGTATTTGTAATATAAATAAGTCTTATATCATCGAAGGCTGGACATTTACAAATAAAATGAAATTCATCATCTATATCATTTAAATCACAAAATACACACACACACACACACACGTTCATGTCCTGGAATCCTTTTCACGCCATATCTACCTGTTTGTGCCCTTAGTGAATGTGAAGAAACTTTCATTCTAACCATACAATTTCTTTAACCATTAAATCACGCGGTAAAATATCTAAATAATATTCATATACAAATGATGTTTTAATATAGTTGTATATATTAAGCAATTCATTAGATGCTTTATTATTTTCCATGTTGTATAAATGTATCATGTAAGTGTTGCTTAAACAAGTTTAAAATCCTGTGTTTAAATTACCTGTCAACGACGCTTCTTTAAATGAAATTAGGTTAGGTGTAAAACAGAGTAATCTGGAAAAAAAAGGGTTCGGGCCAAACCAATATAAACGCAAGAAACACGTAAAATGACACGAAACCAGGTCTCAGGGATCACCCCAGACAACCAGACTACCGTTTATTCCAGCCCTGCCATAGAACCAAACATATGACATTACACAAATTGACATCATAAAAGATCCTTGTGACCCGAACGCTTATGTTTACAAGTTTTTCCTTTTTTTTTGAGCCATGCATGTTTAAAGAACATACATATTTCCTTCTAGAATGCTGATGGCATCAGTATTCATTGAGAAAGTCATAATATGCTTGACATCATCAGCACAGGGGAATTATATCAGACACTGCAATTTTGTATTGGTTGTTGAATAGTTATGTCCCATGACAAATGAAAATATTTCATGGAAACAAAAACTACATAATAGCTATTACCACCTTGACCTTGAACATATCAGCCTGAAAATAAACCTCAATCTTCCACTTCTCATAAGGCACCTACCTACCACGTATGAAATCTGTATCTCAATTCTATCAGGAGATATTCAAAACGACTTGTTTGAGGCAAAACTATTTTAAGTAACAGTGACATTGACCTGTTTACCTGCAAATCAACTCCAATTTTCCTCTTCCCATATGGCATCTAACTACTTACTATGAAAATTGTTAATTTTATCAGGAGATATCCGACGGAAACGCCATGTTTGTCGCCCGCCCACCCGGATACCCAATGACGTACTACATTCTTGTAAACATGATATTCGTTGAAAACCTGATCAATTATGTACTATCTGCTCTATGAAGATTTGAGAACCAAGAAGATTTCTATTGAGTTTCAAACCAATACATGCAATGGATGCTGATATAATTGATTTTGATGGTTCTTTCAAACAAAACTCACCAATGTTCAGGTTGTAAAAGGCCTACAATTTTGCTTTAAATTAAAATAAGAGCTTTCTAAATGATTATTTTATGTGGTTTTGAAGTGATGTGAGAAGTTTCAATCAGTTGCATGCAGTGGTAACTGAGATATGGCTTTGATAGTTATGGGGAAAACTGACCTAAACACAAAACTTTGCACAGAAATGCTCGCAAGGAGCAAGATAAGAGTAAATAAGAGATGGATCTTTCATCAGTTAGCCTATGATCTTGCATAAGTGCAAACAAGTTTCAAAGCTATAGCTTTCATATGTAAATAATACTTGACCTAACTAAACTCAAAATTAAACCAACAAATTTGATAATTCTAAGTGTAAAAGTGTCATAATTTTTTGCAATAAGCAAGATAGGGTTATGGTTCATGCAGCAAAGAGTCAACTAATGGTGATGAATAAGTATTTTAAGTTTCAAAGCAAAATCTTTGAAAGTTCATGTGAAAAAGTTGACCTAACATAGAAAATTACCAGGGTGAACGCCGACGCCGACGATGCCAACAGCTCATCATTTTTTTTTCAAAATCAGATGATCTAAAAAGAAAAAAAAGTAATACTTACTGTAAAACTCCAATATGACCATACTGATGAGAGTTCTTCTAACGCTTAGGTCTTTTAATTTTTGTCGTAAGTTCTGAGATTCTTTCCTTTGCCTTTGCTTTCCCACTTTCACCCTAAAGGTAAGTCTAATTCCCGATTACTTTACCACTGCAGAAAATATACTAACTATTCAAATATAAATGAAAAGCAATATTATCTAAAAATTATTTTTCAATAATCGGTGAAAAATTACCCAGATTTCAAGATGACCACATTCTGCCTTACCTTTGACAAGCCCCGATAAAAAAACTTTTATTTCATCTACGTATCACTCCCTGACATATTTATTTTGTATACTCTTTTCAGGTATATCCTGATATGTTTTGAATTTCCTTGTGACTGGGCTTCATGAAGATGAATTTGAAATACCAATTTCGATTTTATTCTTTTTATACTTTTAAGTGAGATTTTTATTTTTTCAACATAATATATTAACTCATTCGTCTGGTGCAATACACTTGGTATGACATTAAAATATTCATGGCACCCACTCCTGTATCGGTGTTCATATTATAATTATTATTATTATTATTATTATTATTATCATTTTTAATTTTGAAATACTCTCTGGATGCCGCGAGATGCAGTGTTGAACAAATTTCCCCGATATAATAGGAATACATGTAGTAATATTTCAGAAACATTCTTAACTCAAATAATGTAATACAATTTATTCCCTTATCATATATTTTTTCTAAAGAAGCCTAAATACTTAACCGTACAAATAAGACTCATTTCATTTTTAAGACTAATTTAAATTAACTCAACAAAATGCAACGATAAACTTGATTTACTTTAATACTTCATTCAATCAATATTTAATGTAAGGTAATTTCGCTAAAAGTGAATCTGATAGAAATGCAGTTTTTGCTCGTTCCCCAGAGGGAATTTTACCATGTCACTGTAATGAAATCTTAATAATTCTTAACATCCGATATCATCTTACAAATATGACTTCTCGCCTAACCAACTGTAGCGTATAAATCGGGAGATAGACTGAATTTAAGTAATATCAAAACGTTCGACAGAATTTAATAGAGCAATGGGCTATAGACTTATAGATAGGCTTATTAGTAAAATGTAGTTAGATGAGAGTTTCACATTAAGGAATAGGTTTCTGATGGGTACCGAAGCGTACAGAAGTTTTTCTAGATGTGTGACAGTTACGTCCAGAACTCCGTTTCACCGTTGCGAACAGTGAGTTAGTTTCGGTTTGCACCGTTGTGTACAAACGTCACATTTAAACGCTTTGAATCATCTCACCAGAAGGATACAGATTTTTCGGCAGATGTAACAGACAAACGCTTAGGTTCGATAAAAAAACAACTGATAACCGTTGGTTTGCTCACATTTCTCTTTCGATTCATTCTATCGTTAATTTAGGAAACGCAATATTCCACAAATATCGACAAAAATGTACGACACTTACTTTGTCAACATAAACCGTTCGCTATCTTTAACACCGCAGCTGCCTAGTGTGCAGGGTTTCCATACAGTGGGAATTATCGGCATTTGCAAAGCATCAAGCTTATGTGAGATATAACGTTTATTTTTCATGGCATTGGAAAGCCTGCAACAAACGTACTAAACTAGTTCTAAATATCAAAATACGTCGTTATAGTCTGGCTAGAATGAATGGCATTGGCCGGACAATATCTATCTTAGACCGGTTACAGAACGTAGTTGAGCTAGTGTTATTGAACATGTATATGGCGGATCTAACCCACAACCTACCAGTTACGGGATACCGTAATAATGTGAAAGGTATCGAAATGATTGTACATTATATAAAGGAACAAAACAACCTTCAATGTTGTTTAGTATGATGAGGCCCAATCGTTCTTTTGTTCTCTTAACTGAAGAAAAGGTGCCATCAATAATTGCTAAAAATGCAGAATGCTAATGTCTAAACATTTTAAATAAAAGCTCATGTACATCCAACAATAGGAAATTGTATCCGTGAAGACACCGGTATCACAGCGTTCACCTTTGTAACCCGAGTCACACTTGCTACAAGTACCACTGATTTTGTCACATGGCTCGCCTCCATAGCAATGGCCACATTTACCAGAGCAGTTTAAGCCAAATATCCCATGATCGCAAGCTTGGTTACGCAAATAAATATACAATTAATTATACAAACATGATATACAAGTGTTTTAATGATCTTTATGTGGTAATCTTTTATTTTTAAGTAGAGACAAATCCATGCGTATATCTGAAAATATGTTTCTTTTACTCTTGTTACGAAGTAAATCATATACATCATATCTACATGAATTATTCCTTTTAATTAAAACACAATAAATATCGAAAGTACTAAATCTGTATATTATTAGAAATAATTTGCTTTAAAACTTAAAAGTAATTTGATTTATATGATTTATCTCGATTACCATGCTATGTCCAAAAACTTAACATGTAAATGTGCCCATGAGACGATACACATCTCCACACATTACCCACCTGTTTTACAGAGTCTCCCCTGGTACCCTGCTTCGCACGCGTCACACGTGCCCTCTGTCATATCACATGCAGCACCATCGAGGCAGTGTCCACATACTTCACTACAGTTTTGACCATATCTTCGTCCTATACATGCTGAAGTTATCCAAATAGGACATTAACAGATTTATTTAATGGGAGTAATTCTGATCAAATGCAAGCAGCAAACTGTTGCCCTTGTTTCAATATAGATACTAGTACATGGTGTCATGAATACTTAAACTATTTTTTTATTACAATGACGCAAGTTTCGATTGGAGCATTGATTTCCATGTTAATTTGATAATAAGTTTTTAAGCATGCGATATATATCTGCATGTCATTTTTTATGGAAAAGAATGATAATGATAGTAAATTAGCTACCAAAGGTTAATAGAGAAAATTGAAGTGATGAAACAAAGGTTACAGCATTATACAGCATGCAGTACATGCCCAGTTGTACTTCTTTCTCATGAAAAAGGAGGCATCAAATTTTCATAATAAACTTTAGAATACTTCAGGGATTAGGTTTTGTCTTACATTAAACCGAACATTATTCGGAACAATTTTCCTCACGGCATTGTCGGGTTCCCAGACTAAATACACGTACAAATACAACTTTTCCTGTTATTTTTTTCTTGTTATCTCTATTTTGTAACAAATGAAGAAAATATAGACATTTTGTTATAATATAAACAATATTTAAAAAAAACATATGAATCCAACATATGCAAGAACATCACCTTACTTTCATTACAGTGACCCCCAATAAATTCTTGTGCACATCCATCATCACAAATTCCAGTTGAAATGTTACAAGGTCTGTTCTCAAAACAATGTCCACAATGTTTCGAACAATCAGCGCCGTATGTTCCGCTTATGCATTCTGTAGAAAAGTAAAGAAATATTCAGTTATATTTAATGATCGGATAAATTTGAGTTCAAATCTATATTGAAGGAAAATGATTTGATCTCACTGATATATTATCCATCGCTTTTCTTTTCATAAACAAAGGTCAAATGGAAAGTAATTGAGAATCCCTTAGATTCAGAAACACACATACGCACATGTTTAATTAAGGTTTGGCACAACTACAACAAAGGACGGAGCCCACGTGACCTTGTCGCGTGGTCAAAGGTAACCAAGTACTAAGCTATTACATGTAAGCACATGGCGTTTTCTCTCGAGCCTGAACCAATCAACAATCATGAGCTCTTTTGGCGTGACCAAAAAATCGGAAATGGGCCGAAACATACGTAAAAATGATCTATCTACAAGCGGCAAAAGAATGAGATATGTGGACATACCAACTATAAAGTACCATATGTTTTACACACAGTCTGAATCACACCTAAATTGATAGGGTTTACAATACTGCGATTGTCAGAGGCCGAGAGAAATCGGGCTATTTGGATCTCAAGTGTGTCGTTAAAGACAGTAGACCTTCATAACCGATGTTAATTTCAAACTAAACACGCGCAATCGTTATCAAATTGTAAGTGTAATAAAATCAGTCTCAAAATAGTTGAAGAGCCACTATCTAAAAACTGGTTACATCAAATTTAACCCCTGACTTTGACATTGTGTGACTTAATGTTAAACCTATCCAAAAAAATATATCCGGGCTGGCTGGAAATACATTCGTCTGTCATGCCCTTTATTCGTTTACAAATTCATATCATCATACCCCTGCAAAATCCATATAATATTCACTTCCAGGTTTTTGCTTTGTTGAGTATACAAAATATGCACGATAATCATACTGTATTTATAACAACATAGTTGTACAAATAATTGTGTCGTAAGTATTTCTCATTGGACATTTAATTGGACACATACCACGAATATACATCTTATTTCTAACGACCTACCTTTTAAACACAATGCACCTGTATAACCATCCGAACAACCATTAACGCATTCACCAGTCTCAATGCTACACTGCTCATTATTCTTACAATGCCCGCATTCTATCTCGCAGTTGATGCCATATGTGCCGCGTCTACATTCTAAAGGAAACGGAAATAAATTGACAAATAAAATGAGTGCTTTAAATCAACTGGATATATATATATATATGAAAAGTGTAAACATATTTTATACAGTGTAAACGAAAGTATGGAAAATAATAAGTAAAGAAGAACATATGCAATATACCTTCGTTGCAAAAATCGCCCTTGAGTCCAGGTGGACATCTGAAACATTTTCCAGTAACTATGTCGCACGATTCACCCTCAAAACAAAAACCACATTTCGAAGCACAGTTGTGTCCGTAGTAACCTCGTCTGCATGATGCTGTTATAGGCAAAATAACTGTTATTTGCTTTCTTCTTATTTATGATATAAAGCTTATCGAAAAAGGGAACACAACATGTATTCAAACTAAGGGGACGCTGGTGATGATGAAACCTGATTGACTTTAAAAATGTCGAATTCAAGAAACAAAAATGAAGATTTTTACGATATGTGCATCATTATCAGTAATATCTTCAAAACTAATCTCGTATGTATTGCAAAGATCTCAAAGTACGGAAACTCTTACCGGTATCACACCGTTCACCTTTGAAGCCCGGAGCACACTTGCTACAAGCACCAGTAGTTTTGTCACATGTCTCGTCACCATAGCAATGGCCACATTTACCAGAGCAGTTTAAGCCAAACTTCCCATTATCGCAAGCTTGACCACACCATAAATCATACAAATAGATACACAAACATTGTTATGATTCTCAGGTGTTTAATAATATCACGTCTCATAACTTTTAAGATGACACAAGCCTTTCACTTTCAAAACAGAGAAAATCAATACCAATCGTATCTAACACTGCATCAAGTAAGGCCATTTTAATAGAAAATCAACAAATTAAAGGGAAATAATAAGGTATAAAAAGATTAATTAAAATACATTTTATGTTACAACAAATAAAAAATGTTGAATTATGTCTTTCTTAATATTTTATGCTTAAAACTGCTAATCATGATCATCATGTTGCACTCAGAACCATTTTTAACCATAAACTTTATTAATATTCAGGAACAAATTTATGATTTAATGAATACTAACTTACTGAACTTAAAATGGTATATGAAAGAATGGGATTTTTTCTTTTTCACACAGACTGTATAGAGATTGAGCTAAAATATTGTAATAGTTAACTTAGGAGACCCTGACCAGACAGCACTCTATATATAGGGAACACTGTTATATTATAGTGCCTTTTCTGCCAGGTTCAGAGTTATCATGTTACCCCAAACTTTAAAATGGTCATCCACATTTACTAACTGACATGTTCATTTATTATCTTCAATACCATATAGCTGTCACGTTTTGCATTAGTAAATACTTATTTACACTATGCATAGTTTGGCTTGGAATAACATTGTTCTTGATAGTTTCTATAGTTTAATTTTCAGGCAAAGAATCCGGATAGGTTCTAGGCTTCTTAGCGAAAGCTTCGCTGGTGTAAAAGGGTGGAAGCTTTGCCCCACTATATTATCTTTATGTCAAACTATACTCTACTTTTTACTAGGAGACCTATGATAAGAATAAAATTTGTAAGTTTTCTGTCAAAAGCATTCCATAGAGAAAAATGAATTGAAAAAAAATATGTAAAATTTAGTTATGAATATGGGTACATTCAGAAATAAAGTATGGTTTAACATCTCATTAAATATAAACTTGTAAATACCAATCTATCGTATCTATTACAAAGAATTTGACTGTCGACGTCTATTCACTTCAAAGTAGGCCTATGGCTTCCAATCTGCCATACACATTGGTCCCTCTTTTGCGTGAGCGCCACAGAAATCGAAATGACGTTCTACAGATCTAGACCAGTCAATGGCATATAACAGAGCACACATACTAAATAAAGGTATACGTAATTGGGTGAAAGCATCAATATCCTCCATTGGATGGTATATTAGCAACATTTTGATACCATTAATATTTCTTTCTTACTCTTTTAACTTTATTATGCAGTATGAGACTCTGTGTCTCATATGCGGGCAGTTTTGGGGGAAAAATATATATAACATATTTATCTACATGTAGTTTGAATGTGCATTTTATAAAATATGAACAAAAAATTCTAGGTAAAGATGACTATGCATATTAGATATATATTTATATTCTTTTCATTCAAAATTCACCACTTTGATGATGTAAATATTTAAATGCCTCACCTTGATCACAATTGGTACCAGTATACCCGGGAAGACATTTGCCTGACGGACATACCCCGTTCCAGATATCACAGGAAGGACCGTCACAGTGGCAAGGTCTGCAGTCTGGACCGAAAGTTCCGATAGGGCATACTTGGAAGTAATATGTGATGGTAATATGTAAAAATATATACCAGTATGAAAATCCGATCTTTTGTATATATAATTTGTTAGGCCAAAAGTAATTGACCCTAATAAAATAAAATGTTGATATGGGTCTGAGAAAAAAAAGTGATTTAATTGGTGTATATGTTAGTATTTATTGCATTCTGGACTTTTGATAACCGTTATTGCATTTTCATTATATTTCTATCATTACGAATAAGGATATTCAGAGATAGTCAGTCTTCAAGAGCAAATACTCGAACATGCAGTTTGTTTAAAAGTTTTGATTTTAAATGTTTTCTAGATAGTATCTCTTTTACGTAATACAGATCATCATTATTACGAATAGAAAATCAAGAATATCAAGTCATCAATTGCAAGCAGGGAGGTGGGCTAAACCAAACATATTACAAAAGTCCGAACGACATTGTCAGTTTTGTAGTTCGCTAGAAGAAGAGTTTACAAAGCAATAAGAACAATATATATCAACAAATACTTCTGGGAAAAAAACATATGCCTTAATTCATAAGAAAATATTACACAAATTAAAAAAAGTAGATAAGTATGAATATAAAAAAAATTTTTTTTTAATTAGTACTTTGAATATATACATATCTGTGCGTATATAGTAGAAAAATTATGATGTGTTATATATATATATATATATATATATATATATATGCTTATACCATCCATATATATATATATATATATATATTCGTCTTAATCATATATATTGCTATATGTGCGAAAGTGTATGCGTATGAAGAAAGAGAGAGAGAGATGCAACTTAGTAACCAGATGAAACGAAATATATATACTTTGTGGACATTATATATCGTGTAATTGGGCCTTGAAAATACAGATAGTTATTTTTGAATTATGTAATTATGTAATTTATGTTTGTTCATGCTTGTATGCTTAAAGGCCGCAAAGCCTAATCATCATTTATCTTTGGGCATAATTTCACTGACAAAATATAGCAAATTGGTTTGCACTACATAAACAATAATGGCTATCAATATTAGTAAAGGTACAGTAAACTAATAGTGTCAAAGAAAAGGATTTCAAATACAACTTTACCCCCATACACCTCCACCTCACAGTAAACGGTCAGTAAGTGTTCCATTTGTTGCAAGGTCACATATCGTGCCTGTATGTCAGGAACGAATGTCTCGTTGATTGTCACACCGGAAGTATGGATCGTTTTCACAGCGTCACCCCGCCATAATATATCCATTTTAGAACGGCTGAGATATATGTTTATGTTGTTGTATGTTTCTGTATAACAGAAGAGTCAGAATGGATGTTACTGATTCTGAATCTAAAATACGTTATATTTTATTCAAAAAAGATATGGATACTAAAGCCAATGTAATTATCCGATTGTAATTATAGTCAAGCATAATAATGTGAAAGACACAGCAAGTGTGAAAAAAAGAAGATACTATTTTGATTATATATATTGTAAAACTTAATCATACAATTTGTTTGCTTTATATAACTCCTCGACAATATTTAATTGTATAATAGTGTAACAAAATGACCAAGGGCGGACAACTCTCTAAGGTAGAATAAATACCAAACAACTTTCTTTAAAATTATATTTAACATAAAAATATAAACAACGAGAATATAAGAAAAAGAATTAAAGAATATGAAAAAAAAACTGCCGGCTAACTGTCTCTTTATCTGTTGGTACAATAATAAATAATAACTGCACTGAATGTTCTGTTTTCACTTTAAGCCCGCATATTAACTACATAATGGCTTACTGATACAAACGCACTTCAATGTGCCACATTCACAAAATGATTCCTAAATTCACAGTACTCATAAACTATAACACGTGCTCTTATCGATGAACACTGACTTCCTGTCGTCGCTGTCCCTTCAGTATATGTGATCCACTTAGTCCACCGTAGACACCCTGTCGTCCATATGACGCACACGTAGATTCTCCCGTCCTTGCGACGTAGTCTACCAATGGGGTCCCGTATCGACTGCGACCACCCAGATTACATAACTAAATGCTACTAGTCCACCGTAGACACCCTGTCGTCCATATGACGCATACGTAGATTCTATCGTCCTTGCGACGTAGTCCCGTATCGACTGTAACCTTCCAGCTTACATAGGCACCATGCCCCAACTAAATACGACTACAAACAATAAATAGCTCTTATTTACTTATCACGCCAAATATAATGTGCAGACACTGTATTACTTCATAATACTACTTTCATACCAAATAACAAATCTCTGGTATTACATACGTGCAATTTATACCACAATATTATGGTTTTACATAAGCGCATTAACGTAGAGAACTGAGAACTGCCCTTGTTGTTCGCAATTATATACCAAACAGATATCCCATACATATCCACATTTAATAATTACATCAGTGCATTAAAAACAGAACCGTCCTCGTAAGCAAATATATACCAGACAGATATTCCATACAACTCCACGTTTCTTAATTCCAAAACAAATACTGTTGGACAAATGCTTCCCTGTATAGTCAGGTAATATCAAATTTAAGGGCATACCTATAAACTAACATAATTATTCTCAAAATTACATCAAATATACATAATAATGCAGAGCTATGTACTTAGATTCCTTGGCCTATAGAACCAAAACTTCGAAAACTACCAAAAATTAAATACGATTGTACACTTGTTTCCCTGAGAAGAAACAAAACAACAATCTACAAAATAAATGTTTAAAATAAAATCTAAGTTCCATATCTACCTGCAAAAATGAAATACAAAATAACGTAATTTGGTCAGAATACTCTAGACTGGACCAGGTATCTTCCGAAGCTCCCATCGATATCTGACACTGAGGCTCCATACAAATCAGCTTATATACTAAAACCCCCCGATTTACTCTTAAAAAACAAATATCACGTGAATCGTGCAATAAATCGCTGAATCCCGTGCATCCCGAGAAACACTGACAACACTGAGATATACTGATAAAAGGGCTTATATAAAGAAACATTAGGTTTAAACTTCTAAACCTTAAACATCTCTCTTAATACACTTAAAACTTAGCAAAACAGTAGATATAACTATTTCAAACCCTAATCATATCTCATTCTGAACAAAGGGTAATAAAAGAAACCTGTGATAAACCTTATATAACCAAAATCGATTAACACAGTTCCACTCTGGCCTACGTGACAAATACAACGTACTCTTAATCTACACCTATTTTCAGGCCACGTCAACATTATTTTGTGACAAATAGTCTACACTCATCATGACGCTTGTTCATATCTTGTTTTATCTGGTCACATATCTTATCCTCATCGTTTTCAAATTGATTATAGCTATAACTTTTCGGTCATGATTGGTTAATTATGAATGGTATCACGTCACAATATACTTGAATTTACATTTTATTTAATTTTAATTTGTTTGCATATTAGCACTGAAATAAGACAACGTAAGGTATAACTTTCTCGGCCAAATGACTGATCCAGATGTTATCTCAAGAGGTACGATTGAATTATAAAACTAACTGAGTCTGTTTACAATCTGGCATCCAAATGTATAAAACAGTATAACTCGATTAAGATCCATGGCCATAATAGTATTACCAATTCCGATTAGGGTTGATTTTGAATCATTCCGCCAGGAGTTATGACTTTTGTATTATCAAGAAAATACACAAAGTTTAGTTTATTTACACTCATGACATTTGTACTAAATTAAAAACCTTGATAATACAAAGACAAGACTTAAGCTCTTGACCAAGTTTTACTGGCTGATATCAGGCCAATATACATTTACATGAAGGAAAGTTGCGCAACACAATTTTATATCATCAGAATATAAACAGCTAAGTTGCATTGCCATAGGATAGTGTTGCTTGATTCGATGATAAAGGGATACAAGTTTCTGTTGCGGCTCAATGAACATTTGTTGGTATCTTGTGGACCAACAGTAGTCTGTGTTTGTGAAAATAGTTCACCAGTCATCGTAACAATCAATCAAAAACATTGGAGAAAAATGCTTACATTTCGTTTCGCGAAATTGATTCCTGAATGATTTATTATATTAATCATATGACATTATGTTCAAACAGCTGTTTCTGGTTTCGTATAACCATCACATATTATTTCCTTATATTCAACACGTTACAGTAACATTTAGGCCGAACTACGTCTCTCCGCGTCACGCGCGTGTATAAATAGGGTGTGGAACTCGAACAGCTGGATGGAATGTGATTGATGCAACTAACTTTGATAAAAAAAGATGCATTATTCATTTGATGTTGAAAATGTATTAGAAATACACACGTTAAATCGTAATTTTCAGTTATTATTTTAAACTATTTTCTTGGTGTTAGATAACAAATAGTAACGGTTCACAGTCCGAGTTAATGTTTGTTTGTTTTCATCGCGATTTACTGTCAGTATAGGTCATATGATAAAAATAATCTGACATGAAATATGTAGTGAAATTCGTTTAGTAAAATTTCAAATGAAATGGCAATTCATGTCAAATCCTATATATATGGGACAGGTTGCAATTAATTTTACCTTCAAAGTACTTATATAGAATGATGCCTTCATACTGAAGACTGTTATTACCTCCTCTACCAGATCGTCCGTAGACCATTAGTGTAAAGATGCGGAAGACACCGCCCAGGTCCACACGTAACCAGGGATTTGTCTGTGTATTTGTAGCCGCACAGCAGTAGCACGTATCGGAATTTTGTGATCCAAGAAGCCTTCCGTCAACTGCATTTGCCGCATTGAAGTTGAACGCAGGAAAGTTTGTGCTCAAAGATACTGTCTTACTCCGTGCCACGTTTGCACCTTTAGGTAAGGGAAATATTAACAGTCATATATTTTTTACTGTTTGTTCAGGCAATTATGAATGAATGCCAAAAACCAATATTATTTTATTAAGAAAAGTATATTAGACATCATTTAGACTCATTAAAATCAATACAAAACAGTATTGTGAATTACTGAAATTTGTATTTATACAAAATCAGGACCGGGGTCCATTATCTAATCAAATAACTCAATAAGATTGCAATAACCATGAGTCACGTGGTCATCTGTGTCTAGAGTTAACATCTATTTATTGTTCCTTTTATTTTAGTTTCATTTATGTTGAAAAATCAGTGGCGATGACAAATATATTTAATGCCAAAACGGAGCAATGAGCAGCTCTGGAGTGTCAACACAGGAAGTTTTGTATTAGTCATTTAAAATATTAATAGGCTTGTCTATCTTGTTTTTACTTATAAATAAAGTTCCTAACTCTATGGGCCGAGTAGCAAGAACTTTGATGGCAAGGGCTGTAGTTTAGAACCTCAGCTACGACATGTCTAGGTAGTCAAATCGATGTAAATTTCGAATCATTCATTAGTGCTTAGCGCAAATGAGAAAAGTCTATGATTTGTTTGCCCAGACTTATTTTGAATTTGTCCATTAATTTAGACCTACCGTTATATGAAACATTGTGTGGGAGAAGGTATTAATGTTCATTAACATGCAGACACTTACCTTCGGTGAACACTTGTATTTCACAGACCACCAGACGTTTATTGAACCCCAGTTGCAGGGTGACGTAGCGGGCAATGACCGGGTAGACTAGACTCACGTTGTGGAACCGTGTCTCCTCTGTATCTGGTATTGTTTCCACAGCTTCGGTCAGATCTGTCTCCTCGGTATGCAGGTATATTTTCATACCGTTGTAGTTTTCTGTATTTGTAAAACATGTTTTTAGTCGTATATGTAAAACCTAGTAAACAGTTTGAATGGAATATGCGTGTTTCGCTAAGTCAATTTAATAAATAGTTTGTAAAGACAGTGGTTATAGGGACTCGGTACAGAAATGTTTTGATGAATTTTATACCTCATTTATCAGAAACATTTAATAATTAAACATGCATTTTAACTCCAGACGTTATTTTCAATATATTAATGATATTTATAATTTTTGATGTTGTGTTTTTAATTTGATAAATACAAGAAAATGTATATATATATATGTATGTATCATGAAAATAGTCATGGGACTATCTTTTTCAAAGTTATTTTACTTGGTGTGGTAAGGTACGTGTTAGCTGAGTTAGGATAGCGGAGTAGATTAAGTCTCACCTATATTTAAGCTACCTATTATGGATTAATTCAAACAAAGTTGAGACTTTTCGGTTAGAAAATTTATAAACACGTTAAATTATTATTTTCTTTCGAAATTTACTTTGATGCAGTTATAGTACCATTTATATATAGAAATGCATTTACGAAAATAAGATTATCTACTTATAAAATTAAAAATGGAAAATCAAACCTCCAAATCCCATACTGAAAGACACTATGTAAATCTTGAGATATATTTGTTTGAATATGTCATGTCATATTTATTCATATTCGAAGGAAGTTTCTTAAAAGGCATTACTATGCCAAACCAAGTGTTTGTAAATTTATGAAACCTATGAAGTCTGAAAAGGTGTCTGAATTAAATGATTTGTGTAAGTATATATACTATGCATTTAAATTTCGCCAAATCTTATGTAATTAAGTATGTGTACCTATATATAATGCAGACGAGCGTAAAACTACTTGTTCCATTAACTACATTTAAGGTATTTACCTTGTTTAAGAACGTATGGCTTTGTGCAGGATCTTTTTATTGCAGCAATTCATCCTCTATTAGCTATTTTATCATATACTATTTGAATACGATTGTGTCGTAAAATTTATTCTCTGTGCATGTGTGTTGTAAAATATTGGTTTTATTTGCCTAAGATATAGCATCGACACTAATATATTTTACATGGTAGGCGGGAAAACCCTGATCAGACAGCTCATGGGATGAACAGTCCGGTCTAGACCCGATCAGACAAAATATTACAGCTATACTTCCCACAAACAACGAAATAACTCGAAATAGCTAGTTCACATAACAATGCTTGTAGGGACGTTCTGTTGTAGGAACGAACATTAGCCCTACACCTCTCTATCGGTCCCTTTGTAAGCAGTTGACCTAGCTATGACTAGGAAAGACAAGGGTTACATTACAGAAAATGGGCACTATATTTTGTCTTTGAAAATGGAACAGTCTCGCTCTTTTTAGTGATTCATTTATCATAAACTCAATTTTTAAATGAATTTTTGACATATCATAAATATCATTATCAAATAACTATTAAGAGAGTATCTGATATGTTGATGAAGTAATCGACTATCGTTATGTCATGTTTTACTTATTGAAATCCATAGCTTGTACATCAAAAAAGTATGTTTATGCTACTCCTGTGTTCTGTCAAAGCCTTATAACTCTCTGTCTCTATCTTTAATCTTTTTTCTTCTCCTCTTTCTGTATTCCTCTTTCCATTCTGTCTCTTTTTCTCTATTTATGTGTCTCTCTACATGTCATTCCATACTGCTTTATTACTTTACCATAACATTGACCGCAACGATGCTTTTTCTGTTACTATATATTCATCAATTTCCCCATATTGTATGTATCAAAATAACCCAAAAAATAAAAAATAAAATGTTTTCTTCAGAAAAAGGCATGGAAACAAAGGTTTGGTCGTGTAACGCAAAACATGATACACGACTTCGTGGATAGGATAACTATGCAACATGAATTAATTATTTAGGCCTTACCCGTGCATTTTAAACGATAATATATTTATGTTATTGTTCGGAATATTGGAGGCAGGTTCAATGATTTTACTCTTATAATTATATACATATAAATGTCAAATCCTAAGATGCGGGATTGTGTAGTGGTACCATGTCTGCCTTTAATATTGACATACAATATGCAGTATAGGTATTCTCGTGGAATTTTGTTTTAAATTCAAATTTTAGAATTTTGAATAAGTGTTCTCTTCTGTCTCTTCAACGTTTGGTCCGTTTATATGAATATAGTTACAAATGAGTTTGATATAGAATACGGTATCTACGAAGCAGGTGCTTTTGGTATCATGTGACACGTTACGGAATATGTTGTTTTCACCAGATCAGGATAGCAAATGCGTACGTTCAGCCTATTAAGTTAGTGCATGCACGAGAAGTGAATGTGAACAGCCAAGAGACGGCAAATGAAAAGTAAATAATATAAAATATAGGTTTTATCATTTTAAACATACTTTCAATACCGTCTGTGACGGTGTTGCTTGTGATTGGGAAACCACCCATTTTTTAATAATCACGAATGGTTGCATTTGGTGACCATGCATCTGTAGATGGGTAATGATAGATATAATACACACATATAATTAAAAATTAAGTTCTTAGCCAATACCCACATGTGAACTAGCTGTTTTAATGACTGTCTGTGGCCGTCCAGTGTATACTGATGTGACTGAGTATGTGGTATCGTTAAGTAGAGGACACCAGCTACGTTATCGGTTGATACTACTTATCATGGACCACTTGTCACGATCAGGTTATATCAACTAGAGACTTGTTTTCTTAGAAAACTTATGCCTCGCCCATCCCCTTCCCTTCTCCCCATATAGATATTGGGGGAGACATAAAAATGCGATGACGGAACACTGTTTGGTATAACAGAGATTATTTTGAACATGTTGCAACCATCTCATGTATAACAACCACGCGGTTTTCTTTCAAAAGCTTTTAAATTTTAAAAAAAAACTTGAAACCCCTGATTTTTTTTTTTTTTTTTTTTTTTGCCTTCAATTAAATATTATATCATTAAGTTCTGCTAGTTACTTAGTATAGTGCAGAACATATGTCTAAGCATTGCATAAAGCAAAGGTGAGCAAGCCATTGAGGTATAGTAATTACTTGATGGTAAATGACCAGTTTTGTTGAAGTCAGAAGCGGGAACAGTGGTCAGTTCTACGCGAAACTTCGTGCTGGCAACATCATTGTATTTCTTTTTCTACTGTAAGTGTAATTCATTTTATACGAAAATCAGTAGCACTGTAGGTACTTTTTGGTTTAGAATATGAAAAGGCCTATGTGTTTTCAAAAAGGGTCTACATTCTTGTGTGAATGATGTTTATCTCTGTGTTATATATGGCTTGATAATGCATAATCGGAAATGCAATTAAAATATGCACGATAAGCATTGAATAGCCTTTTTAAGTTTATAACAGTGAAACAGGTCAATGTACATATACGACTGTAATCTTTTATAATATGCTTGAAATGTAATTTTATTATTCTTGTACAGACAAATAAATATCACGTCAAGCCAAATGCAAAGGTTTGGTCGTGCTTTTTTAAATAATAAAGATAGGATCCGTATTTCCCAATTAACATCATAGTACGTATTTGACTTCCAATTATATCTAAAATAGTCTATGTGTTATAGAGAAAGAAAACAACAATAAAAAAACTCACGACTTTCAAGTTCTGTATTGTCGGTTCTTCCATGAATAACCACGTCCAACACCCTGTATTTACGGCCCAGGTCCACTCGTAACCAGGGATTGTTTTGTTTGTTTGTCCCGGCACAACACTGGCACACAGTTCTGTCTGTTGCCAGGTTTCCATCCACAGCAAGTTTACCGGGCCACAACACGCTGCTCATTGTCACAGTTTTGCTTAGAGCGCTGTTAGTAGCTGCATTTGGAAACATCAATTTTGTTTAGCCCGACTGAATACACAATTCAAAACGTCATTTGTCAATGTATATAAAAATATAGAGTCTTAGTAGTTCAAATATTATGTTATTCAATATTTAAGCAATAAGTTTGATAGCGGAAATTCTCTCTGTGACTATTGTTAAACATATTTTGAAGGACTTAATAATTTCTTGAGCGATGTAATCTAAAAGGTTCAAACTAGCCGCAATCTCTATGCCAAACTGACCTTAACCGAATCCAAACCATTGAACGAGCATAAAAAACCCTCTCTCTCTGTAAAAGGAAAAACAAACCTGCTGCTGCTTCTCTGGTCCATAATGGGATTAGGCCAATCAAGAAAACCTTAGGCCAACTGAAACCAATTCTGCAAAACGTCCTGTTATCAAACAGAACAATTATAAATATTAAACATATTCTAATAAAGTTCATATGCATATCCTATATTAGTTAATCAGGTAATTTTAGGCGAATCTTATCTATTTATCTATTTCAAATTTTTTCCTTTTTAACATTGTGAATATTGGCATTTAAGAGCTCAAATAGTATGCATTATTTTGCCTAAAAGCTCAGTTTTTACCGGTGGCACTAATGATTAACATGTATATTTATTAACCATTTTCACTGTATATATACAATGCACTAATGTTAAGGACTGAGATTGTCTAAGCAACTTCAATCAACATAATGCCAAGCAGCCTTGAAATAAATATCGGTTTAATCAATGAAAAGCTATACAAAGCTTTCGTTTTATTAGCCTTCCACGAACGTTCGGGTCGGGTATAATTATGACTGTTTTCAGTCGTGTTAATGATCGTATCGTGGTCAGTGTAATAATTTTAGCATTTTTAATTCAATTTACAACTGTTAATTATGTCGAACTTTATAAAGCTCATGGTATGAACGTCAAGACTACAATAAATTAACAGTATGTCGGAGAGGAATACTTACAAAACATTTAATGGAATGTTATACAATGTGCTTGAATTTGAAAAAGTTAATTTCAAGAACTAAAAGTTTGATAAGTCAATACACATTAATGCTGAAGTGAATATTTTTAATTTATCCTGTAAATGTACGTTTTATAATAAAATATATGATGTATAGATAAAAACTTATGTCATATGATGCTTAAGAATACGTACAGTCCAGTTAATTTCTACCTTATAGCAAAATATAATATTTCTATGATAAATGATTTGAACATAACACCCTGGTTAATGACATAACATTATAAATCAGCACAAACCAGTTTAAATCACGTTCAACTGTTTTCAATTTCTGTTCGACGTCGTTTGAATGCGATTAAATAGACTTTTGCAATGTTTGACATTTTCTTCACGATAATGCTAACTGCATTCATGTGTTGTGGTAATTCATCCATCAATGTCATCATGGTCCATCAAATTAAGTTTTCTGTTTTATCACTCAGTGCTACTGATTTTTGAAGTGCATTCAGATTCTCAGAATGCAGTCTCATTGCTATGATCTCGGTCTCCGGAACCTGATAACTCATATTCCAGTATGAATGCTCCCTTCGAAATAGGCCATATTTTTTCTATATGATATCGTTAGTTTTTCGTAACTGTTTTATAAAATTTTGTATTTAAACCGGATTCTACAGTCATAACACCTACTATGAGAGTATGGTAAATTTATATTTCACTCTGGTTCATATTTGCAGTCTAAGGCTATATGTAAGGACCCGTAAAATATTTTTGGATCAACACATACGTATCGTAAAATGTTACAGGAAAATATTAACGCAACTTGAATACAATAAATTACAAATCGAAAATATCGACTTTGAATATCGTATCCGCTCCTGTACACTTTTCGACATGGCGCCGTCCCAATAGCTAATGCATATATATCAGATACCACTACATTTTGCTCTGGTAAGTAATGAAATCAGATTAATTTTTAAATGTTTATGATATTTTCTTTGTAACTCCGGATTGTGTTTGTATGTATGTAATGCTTATAAAGGTTCGGAAAGTAGTTCGTAGTTGTTCTGAAAGATTTTATTCTATTAAATTATTACGTGTCTATGATTTCAAAACCTCGTAAACTGCCTTGCACAAACTTACAAGCTAGGATGATATAGCAGTAATTTTCAATTGGCTGCTCTCAGGACTATCGGTCCTTCAATTATATTTATTTAAATACTACTGCATTTTGGAGGTCGAAACTGAATTGAAATGTGTTAATGATTGATGATGGAGATAGCGTGTGAAATGAACTGTAATAAAAAAGTACTGAAGTGTTGTGCAAGTACGTTAATTTCGGAAAGAGTTTCCACACTACGGGAATGAAATAGAAAGTAACAGCATAATGACGTAACGTCAATATGTGTTAAACAGGGGATGCCACTCGAGGTGACGTCAAAAAAGTCAATTTAAATTCGATTTAAACATTTCTATAAATAGCTTTTCTTTTTTTCGTCTAGAAACAACACTGCAGTTTGCATTTAAAATATTGGAAAACATGTACTTTGAATTTTGATTCGTCTGTGCTGCAGTTATCAAAGTTTCATTCATTTTCAGCTACCGTACCGTCGGATCTCGGATGTGTTGTCGATAGATAGTCATTCCGTAAATCATTCGTTCCCCACCGCAGCCATTGCATATTAGGGTATAAATTACATTCTTTATATTGCAACTCATGCTTTCTTTCTCGGTAATTATTTTGCCTTCTGTTAAATAATTTAAACAATCCACAGTTTGGAAGGTTACATCTGGTAACTTTCGATTGAGTGTTGTTTTCCGAAAACCTGACTTTAGTAAGAAGTCTTTTTAAGTTCGATGGCTGACGTTTTATCTTTTTAAATAGTACATTTTTCAAGTACAGTTTTCATCGTTGTGTCTCTCTCATAAGGACTTTAATTTGAGTCTCTACCTAAGCAAGTCTCTAAATAAACAACGGAACTTTGAAAAATATGCCCTGTAGAATATCCTGTCACATGGAAAACACATTTCTGCATATTTTCTGTGTCACCTGCTGTAAGCAAAGGTGACACACAGGGATCACTTTTCCGTTGTCTGTCACACTTTTTCCGTCACGCTTCACCAGGTGACACGTGTGTTCCAAAGAACACTCTTGTTTAAAATATGTATTTAGATTTCAGATTATGTAATATTTCATGTAATAGAAAAACAACCGATTTGAAATTCCTTTACTTTTCTGAAAGATATTAGAAATGATGTTCTTTTTACGAACATCACAAACAACTACCCTCTTGGGAGCGATTCACCTTGCCCTTTTCATATCCTCAGGAGAAACCTATATATACAGTTATCAATATGGTATACATATAAAGAAGAATAACAGGGATTCATAATATTCTGAGGCAATAGTCTTAGATGCCTTCATTTATAGTTATTTGAGCTACATGCAACTGAAATGCCAGCTTCATAGACCTGTTTAACCTGAAAAAGCAGCAGTACAGTGAACATATGTTGTCAAAATTTGTTGATACAAAGAACTCTGCAGAAATATTTTCACATAAATAAGGTATTTTTGACTTGAATAAGAACAAAAATTCTAATCTGGAAGTCCCTATGAGACCTTATTTTTGGTCTCATTTTGAAAATTTTCTAGGGGAGATCCCCAAAACCCCCTCCCAATCTGGGACTTAAAGTCTGGGACTTAAAGCACTCTGTACTTTTAAAATTCTGGCTGGAGCACTGTAAAAGGTGTGTATGTTGCTCCGTGAAGATTTTGTAGAAACATTTGCTTTGAGAAAAATTCAAATTTAATGATAATAACCAGTACCGTGCACCAACAAAACCGAAAAGAGGGGTTTATCAAGAAAATTACATAAATATCGGCCAGTTTTTCGGTATCTCGTTGAAAAATATACCAAAAGAATACGTATGATGTTCATATTATGGACGTAATCAAAGCAATAACTCGCTAAAGTCTGAAGAAAGTACCGAGGTTGTATTCCATGTTGGTACATCACTAAACCGTTTGTCCGAGTTTTAGAGCGCTGTCGCTGATAATTGAAAAGTTTACACGCATATACATAGTAAATATATATCAATATTCCATGCACTACTTAATGTTGAGCAACTCACCTGTTACAAGTGACCATTAATCCCTTTTTCTGCCATCTGTCCATCGTGTGTTTCTGTTTATGGCAGAGAATGACCGGTGCGAACGCAGAGAGCCTGCCGATATAGCGATTTCCGGAGAGAGCCCGCCGATATGGTTATGTACCGTGGTTATCATATAAGAAAAAACGGTGTGAGACTATGGTTTAAAGTAGATGTGTGTTTGTATCTTGCAGAGCGTAGTCAGCCGGACATACAGAACTGCAGGTGTAAATGTGAAATAATGAAGCAAATGTATAACCTGTATACACTGTTCGCAAATACCTTAGTCGTTTAATCGATAAAAAGAGGAAGACGTAAGTTTAAACACCACTATAACTGTAATGAGTAAAAAGATTTAGTTAAATTAAACAAAATAATATGTCTGCACTTACCTCCAATGATTTATTCCAAATCAACCTTTAATCACGGACTTCGACCTGTACTAAATCAGGGAATCTATATAACAGTGATATGCAACGCATGTGCTTACATTGGCGTTATCAGTAATATGTTCGCCTCGCTACATACAGCTGTCGGCTATTTTGTTTTTATCATTTTGGTCGTTTTCCGGCCCTCGCGTTTGGGAGATATCAGTTCATTGCGTGTAATATTTCGTTGATTCGCAGGTGCACAGATTGTATTTGATATAATCAGTGATTCTATATAACAGGGATATGCAAAGTGTTTGCTTACATCGGCGTTATCAGTTATATGTTCGCCTCGCTACGTACATGTGTCGGCCATTTTGTTTTCATCATTTTGGCCGTTTTCCGGCCCTCACGTTTGGAAGATAACAGTTCATTGCTTGTAATTTTTCGTTGATTCACAGGTGCACACATTGCATTTGATATAATGTTGCTGTGATTTATGATCACATCAGGACTATGTCTAGTCGAAGTGAGCCAATATTTTACATGCTAAGGAGAGTTCCTTACTAATAGGGTAATTTAAAGACAGCTCAAATTTCACATAAGACAAAAAGGTATTATTGATATGAAATTGCCCGTTTATAAGTAAACAGCATATAAAAGTCAACATTTCATTTACCTTTCAAATGTTATAGGTTATAGGTCTGTCCTAAAACTATATTGAAATGTTTAAAATGAAACTGAGGATAAAATGTCTTACTTTGATGTCAAAACAGATCATTATCCGATGTAAAGTGAAAGTATAGTGTATCAAAGGCCTCTTTGTTGTTGTTTCCTTTTGTCAGAAGGGGGGAATACAGGGTGCTATTACCAAAAGATAATTAGAGCTAAACTGCTTAAGAAGCGATGAGCGCAGTATGTTTTAGATTTGAATGAAGGTGATAGTTATGTTCTCTATTACATATTTCATATTTTTAGCGGTGAGCAGTTACATGCCGGTCCAAAATAATTCTGACGTTTTTGTTTCTTCATTATGTGAAATGGCAAAGTGAATAGGGGATTTTCTTTACTGGATTTTGGAGTTAAATCTTATCGAAATACCGGGTATTTTATTTTTTGTTATTTATGATTATCTAATAAACAAGTAAATCATGTTTAAATAATATTGAACGTATCTGTTAAAAAAATAACGTAGGTGTATGTTTAGTATTTTTTTGAATATATAAAAAATTAAAGCATGTTATGTGGTAAAATATTATATAACTTATGAATATGAATAAAATCAGAAAACTCTAGTTGGTTCGCCGTATAGCCGAAATTTTGGCCTAATGGCCACCATTTTTCTCTGTTTATAACAATATTTTAACGAATTCCGTCCTACAAATCTAGGTGTTTCTCAGCACCCAAAAGGTATATTAAAATATATACTGGTATATTCTAATCATTTAACGTTTAAAATATTGCCTTTAAATGTGTATATAACAACAAAAGAGAACGAATGTTTGTTCATCGTATAGTTTGACCTGATGGACGCTATTTTTCATTGTTTTGAAAGATATTTAACGAATTATCTCCTATAATTCTAAGTGTTTCTCGGCACTAAAAAGGTTTACTAAGCTATTTTGGCATAGCCAACTGTTCAATGTTTATAATATTACCTTTAAATGTTTATATAAAAACAACAGAGACCACTAGTTGGTTAACCGTATAGCTTTATATAATAATATTTGTCATTTTTCTTTGTTTTGAATTAATTTTTAACGAATAATCTCCTGTAAATCTAGGTGTTTCTAGGCATCAATAGGTATATTAAACTATTTTGGGCATAGCCAAATAATTCAATGTTTAAAAAATTACATTTAAATGTGTACATGTTTAACTTTAAATGTTAACAACAATAGAGAACACTTATTGGTTCACTGTATAGCCTACATTCGTCATTTCGATTTGATAGCCGCCATTCCTCTCTATTGTTTGCGATTTCTGTCCTATAAATCTGTGTGTTTCTCGACACCAAACAGGTTTATTAAACTATTAAAGGCATACTACAATTTTTTAACATTGATAATTTTACCATAAAATATGTATTGCAACAATAGAGAACACTAATTGGTTCAACATATAGCCTATATTCGTCATTTTGACCTGATGGTCACCATTTTTCTTTGATTTTAACGATATTTTAACGAATTCTATCCCATAAATCTAGATGTTTCTCGGTACCTTATAGGTTTATTTAACTGGTCTTGGCATAGTCCAAGCTTTACACATGTATAATATTACCTTTAAATGTGTATATTACAAAAATAGAGAACACTAGTTGGTTCACCGTAAAGCCTTTGTGTTCGTTTTCTGAACTTTATAGTCGCCATTTTATGAGAAACTCTACTTTGAAAATGATCTCTTTACCACAAAATTCAAACTCAAAATTAACATAACTGTCGAGAAACAAAAGGCGAAACATTGTTACATACATAGTTTAGTAATCTTTCCTGTTGGTCTGTAATTGAACTGTATGAAGCGTAGGTCTTTTAACAGTTTCTAACGCTTGATTTGCTATTTTAACCTTGACTGTTATATGCTGATTAAATGAGAGTTTACTGTCACCAAGATCCTTCTCACTTTCAACATTTTCAATGTCTGATGTTCCACTGAGGTCTCTGATTGTGTAAACTGAACTTGACTTGCCCTTGCCAATATGTAAGCACTTGCACTTAGATGCGTTGAACCGTAAAAGCCACTTATCGGACCAGTCTGCAAAATCATCTTAATCTTTCTGTTGCAAGCTAACGTCGTCAGAATTATTAATCTCACGATATATTTTGATATCATCCGCAAAGAGTTTCACAATATTTGTCACTGATTCTGGGAGGTCATTTATATACACTAGAAAGAGCGTGGTGTACTCCCTTGAGAAATACCGCTCTTAACGTGTGTCCAGCTAGAACAGGATGATCCGATTCGAACTTGCTGCTCGTTGTCACTTAGGTATGCTTCTACCCAACCGTGTACTTTACCCCTAATTTCGTAGGCATATAGCTTTTTCAGCAATCTTTGGTGCGGCACTGTGTCGAAAGCTTTACCAAAGTCTAAATAAATGCATTCAGGATTACCGCCTTCTAGGATTTCTGACCAGTGATCAATTACTTTGAGAAGCTGTGTCGTACAGGAACGTTTAGGTCTAAATCCGTGCTAACAATTAGCAAACAGGTTTTTAGATCCATATGTTTGACTATTTCATCACGTATAAACGTCTCCAGCACTTTGCACAGTACTACAGTTAGGCTAACTGGACAGTAATTTGAACATGTGTGTTTGTTACCTTTCTTAAAAATTGGAGTTACTTGGGCTTGTTTCCACTGTGATGGTAGTGTGCAATCCCTACTAGACATATTTAACATATCTACTAATACTTCACAGAGCTCGTTGGCACATTCCTTAAGAAGAAACCGGTGAATAGAATCAATACCCGACGATTTATTGGGTTCCAGTTTGTCGAGCTTTTTCTTAACGTCACTTGGTAAAATCTTAATGTCGTCAAGCGGAGTGTCAAAAGTTATGTCCTCTGTAGTGGGTATGTTTGACGTATCCTCGTTAGTGAATAAACTCGAAAACGAATACATTCAGTAACTCTGCTTTCTCGTCGTTAGATGTCCTGGGATTAAAGATCCCCAATTTGAGTCTTTGAATTAATTTGGCTACGCACATAGCTGTGGAAGGATTTTGGATCAGACTTTTTTTATTTCTTTGATGGTTTCACTAGCGGGACATGATCTTCAGCTAATGTACTGATAGTAAAATGAAAGTTATTCCAATAAACATTCAGGTCCTGATCATTGACCTCGTTCCACTTTACATGAGAAAGATCGTTTTTCATAGCTGGGTAGTTGCCCTTAAAGAAGTTTGGACGAGGCTCATCGCTCTGCTTGAATTAGTAATTTTAAATAGGAGACAAGAGTGGTCACTAGCACCTAATGGCAGCATGTACTCGAGATCATTTACCATTACCAGGTTCGCTTCATTTGAAAATATTAAATATAGCCCCGTATATGATTGGCCCACATGATGTCTTGTGTTCTCACCTACGTGTTGATATAAGAATAGATCTTTCACATTCTCTGTAAAAAGTGATGAGCAATGTTCAAGTGTCTCTGAAGACTGACAAAACTCCCAATCAATTGAACCATTGTTAAAGTCGCCACAATTTAAACATATGAAGGATTTAAATCTAATGCTTCTTTCAGAAGACGATTCAAGTTGGTATTGTTATCACGTGCTGAAGACGGGCTTCTGTAGATATTCCCAACTAATAGATTGTCATTTCCTTTCAGTTTGATTTTCAGCCATATTGATTCATCAAACACATGATTATTTCAAATATCCACACTTTTCACTTGCACATTGGGTAAAAAATGAATAATATTACCTCTACTTTCCGATGTTGAGCTAATAACAAAGTCGTAACTATCTAAATGAAAATCACGATCGGATAGTTTTTTTCTGTCTTTTTTCTCCGGCAGGATATTGTTGAATATGAGTAAGACTGGATATTTTTGGCCAACAATAATGGAAAGCTCATCAATCTTATTTAATAATCCACTATCTACATTTGCTTAAAATAAAGTTAAAAATGACGTATCCTCTCTGTTCACAGGGTTAAAAACTTTAAAAACACCTATTCATTGTTATTTCTCATGAAAACTGTCAGGTCGTGTCCTTGCAGGCACTACCTTTCCATGTCTAATCTCTACCTTCTCACCCTTAGCTTTACGCTCAGTCTTTTCATTTTCTCGTTTGTTCCTCTTAAAAATTGTAAATTAATCAAACAATTTCCTTTCTAACTTTAGTCAAAACGCGCTAATGCGGTCTGGTGAATGCCTCTCTTAGTCAAAGCGTGGTATGCATATATGGATTGGTAGCCTCATTTCATATCTTTATATATAGAATCCCTGATTAAATCAAGGCACATCATCATCGTCACTTTATATACTTCTTTATATTTCATTTTTTGATTACGCAGTTGTAAACGACGGTGTGTCCTTAGGATAACAAACATTTCAATGCATTATTTCATTAAGGAAGCATAGTATTTGTCATCAAAATGATATATAGTTAATATTTGCTGCTAAAACAAAAAGGCGTCACAGGCAATGTTTGAGGTTATTGTTACGTAGTACACAATGTAATTTTTTTGCTTTGACCTCAGCGGTGAATTTCTTTATTAATTTTAAAAGAAACAAGAAATATCTTTAAAAAAGATACTCGGCTAAGCTAAATTATTGTCAATTGTAACCTGTAAAATAGATTAAAACTATTATAAGTTGGAAACGATAGCAAAAATGTTTAATAAATTAAAGCTAATCTACCAACTCCCATTAAATATTATGCACTTGCTGATTTTTTAAAGTAAAGACAATTTATATGTAACAAAATGAAACCGAAAGATAAAAAGTCGCGTATATCCGATTATTGTTTCCAGATCCGCACAATAAAGTGCACAACTTCTCCGCAGTAGTTTGGACCTCCGTGGCCGAGAGGGTAAAGTCGCTGGCTTTAACACTCACTCAGCCCCTCACCGCGTGGGTTCGAATCCCGGCATGGTCATTCGAATTATCATGTGAGGAAACCTTCCAACTGGCTTGCGGTAGGTCGGTGGTTCTACCCGGATGCCTCTGTGCATTCGGGGTCTTCCTCCACCTGTTATTAGCTGGCCGTCGCTATATGACTGAAATACAGTCGAAGCAACGGTAAACTCAAATAGTCAAGTCTAGTATCCGCAGGAGTTATCTCCCCTGAACGCCGAGTCCACCTTTACAAATCAGGAGATATTGTAGTCTAGAAATAGACATACGCCTGCTTCTAAATCATATTGCTAAAGCAGCATTCCTGAATTGATATGGAAGTGTAAAATTTTCATTACTGTGTTACCTTTCATGTTTAAACTGAAAAAGAACCTGTTATATCAAGTAGAAAGATATATACTCGTACAACCTGAAACTCCCATTTTAAATTTGAGTATCCTAAGTATCCTTAAAATTAAATCATACAAGCCAGTGATAGCATTTCATTTATTCTGGCTTCATTTGCATACCAACATTAGAAATAGGTCAAAATCGATTTTATACAGCTACACCGAAAAAAATGTGTTTACTTCATTTCATTCTAAATAGATGGATATAAAGGTTATATCAATAGAATATATTTCTCTTGTGAGCTTATGTATTAAAAAAAATATAAGAATGTAAAATTGGCATCTATCTCAATGTTTTATTTCTTTCATACAATAAAATAATTTCCACTTAGGTCAAACTAATTAATAAAGAGTGGTGTAATTTAAACTAACAGGTAAGTCCGAAGACAAAATATTTAAAACGTGATAATGCTATTTAAGGCTAAAACAATTCACTGAAGGGCATATACGTATCGTGATATGGTGTCAAGAATACGAACACTCATTATCTTTATACTTGTATGATAAAATTTACGCATTTCTCATAAAACCTTTTTGACTCTTTTGTTTGAGTGATATTGTCTTAGGTTAAAAGGTTGGTTGAAGTCCTGTAAGTAAGTAAGTAATTTATTTATTTATTATCGTGACATGTGCTAAAACATATAATGAGTACATATAATAAATCTCACATAAATAAGCACCCGGCCCAGTGGGCCTACAATTCACCAAACATCAATTTAAACATGTTATAATATGCATCTTAAATGAAGATAGGTAATCACGTGACACAACATTAATATAAGTATATACATGTTGATATATGGAAGTAACACTTATAATAAGATGGAGTAAAGTCAGTCAATGCTAATATCTAACAGTATAATGGATCATTGTCTATTGTAAAGATGATTTCTACGTTTGAGAAATGCGCTCACAAGATACTTGGCAACTTTTCTCGGAAAGTTATTAATCAAATAATGACATGTTTCGTCTTTACTTAAAGTTGCTATATTATCAGAGTTTAACTGCTCATAAAACGTATTTTGTCTGAGATCATTGTAAATGTCACAGTCCATTAGAAAATGCAATTCATTCTCTATAGAAGATGTAGCACAGAAATTGCAAAGTCTTTCCTCCTACGGTTCCCCAACATACCGCCCCGTTTCAATACGTAGCGGTAATATCACACATCGGAATTGTGCAAGTATAGACCGTTCATTTCTTTTTAAGCTAATCCTGGTATAGTCCTCCTGTGAAAAGCTATTCTTAATTGTCATATATAACCGAAGTTTTGACACCTTTGACATGTCTGCTTTCCACTGGATCTCATGATACTGTAATACTCTATTATACACAGTAGAAAAAATAACACATGTTTTGCTTAAGTAGTGATGGAATAATTGCAATTCAATCATTACATCTTTGATTTCACTACACCACTTCGGAAATGGACTGTATTTTGTCTGTATTTTAAAATGATAATACAAATATATCAATATGCTATTCATGTATTTAAATCTATTTTAAACACGTGTTTTGCTCAAAGTGGATTTTGAGTCTCCGTGGTCGAGTGGTCATAGTCGCTAAACCTCTGTGGATCTAGCCAAAAATCTACCACGTGGAATAGGAAGATATTAGGCTTACACACAAGATATAGTGTGAAACTATGTTTCCCAAGTATTGAAATATTAGAAAAAAATACTTTCTTTCAGAACTGAGTGTATATCTACTTGTTAAATATATAGTGCTGCCACACTACTGTTTCACGTCTCAGATATAAAACATGATATCATACCAAGACATATTATCCTGACACCGGGCTAACCAGTCATGGAAAATCCTTTATATGCTGAGTGCCAAGCAAAGGAGCTATTTAAGTACCATTACATGATTGTGGGCCCGATTCCAGTGGTTGTACAATTCTACGATTTACGGTGGGATATCGCAGTGTGGCTGCATTATTTATCTGTCTTATATCGATAGTCCCAAAATGACCAGGATATTTTCAGTGGGACGCGTGTCAGATGGCGTAATGTGGAATGGAGTTCAATATTGATTTTTGTTTCTTTTTGCGTAAAGATGCCGTTTTCCGCGTGTTTCATGCTGAAAGAACTGTATTTGCCAAATTAAGAATAATTTGCACATGAGAAATAGTAAGAACATCGGTGGTTGCAATCAGTCTATAACTTTCCTCAAATTTTCAGTGGTAACTTCATGTATATTTACGAAGAATATTCAGACTGGCTTTGCCACATTTTTATTCTGTAATATTTTACAGTGAAAATTTGTCTTGACATGTCTCTGTTTAATTACATGAAAGGCAAATCATTATTTGAAATAGGAGGAGAATACTACATGAATTCCGTTACCATAGAAATACATGACCATTTATATATTACATCTTTACATATTCGCAAAATTAATGAGTAGATATCTTTACAATTGTTTTGTAATTGACCCAAGATAGTATTGTTGCCACGAAGAAATGTATTAATTCAAAACGATATGTAGATTTATTTTGTCTCAATAAACAGCTAACAAAACAACAATGGTCTTCTTCGAATTGCTGGATATTTTTATTTGTGTTTATTTTCAGAAGTTTAAAAAAAACACTAAAATCATACTACTTCTATGATTATTTTGCACTTTTTTTTAGTGACGCTAACGGCATCGCTAAGTGTTCATTAATGTTTATGTATGTATATTTGTATATCCCAGCAGTGTTTATTATTTTTATCGTACAACGCCATTGAATTTGTATTTAATGTTTAGAAAAGGGCGTTTAATCAAATTTTCAAGTTTCAAGTTCAGGTTTTAAGTTTTGTTTAAGTAGAATGTTAAGTTTTAAGATTCAGTTGTGAAATACATTCTTAAAATGATATTTTGAAGGTCCATCTTGAAGACGCATTTGAGTACTTTTATGTAAATTTGGCTAAAAGTCTAATAAAAAGTAAATTATATCAACAGAAAATGATGAGATACGATTCTTCAGTCTGTAATGCAAAGAAATGCAATAAAGAATAATCATTTCTTGATTTAAAACATTAATTAAGTTTTTTTTATTATTATTATTTTATTAAATCCTGTGAATGTCATGAGTTAAAGGGTTGGTTTATAACAGTAAGTAGACTTATATCAGTCTTAATAGTGAAAGTTATTCCCAGTACATACATATAATATGACGCATGAGAGTAACTTGAAACGGTGCCTCTTTTAAATCGACCCAGTATTTTGGCATGTTTTAACCCTTTCCCTCATAGAGGATACCATAAAAAGACCTATGCGAACAGCATAAAACCAGATCAGCCTGCGAGTAACTCGCAGGCTGATCAGGTTTTATGCTGTTCGCTGCTCCTCAGTGGTCTGGTAATGAGGATTTTACAATTAAATTTGGTGAGGTTTAACTGTGGTTTTCTGCAGATCAGGCTTTATGTGGTATCTATTGAGGGCGTCAAAATGAGCCTATATGAGGGAAAGGGTTAAAAGTACTGTGTCACCGTGGTTGTTCATGATGGATACCTCACCATTCTCTGGAAAATAATATGGGATTATAATGCATGACGAACCATAAAATGATAACATTTTCTCTTTTTATCTGATTAACTGACTGAATCTCTACATACTGAAGTGTATTATCTTATCCACTATGGACGCCTGTAATATCCAGATATAACTGTATGGAAATCTAGATAAATTACGTGTAGTTTTACCATAAAAAATCCCTAAGTTAAAAAGAAAGTTTTCTAGTTCCATGCTAAGTATCACTTATTATGATTACGTTCATATAAGATGTGCCTGTGTACTGCTTGAATTGCGTTGAATGTTGTATACGGTCTAATAATGGAGACAATAATAATCTGGTATATTTTCATGTTAATTTCCCCATATCTATCAGGCGTGATGATGC
Organism: Solen grandis; assembly: GCA_021229015.1. Classification (NCBI taxonomy): domain Eukaryota; kingdom Metazoa; phylum Mollusca; class Bivalvia; order Adapedonta; family Solenidae; genus Solen; species Solen grandis. The sequence continues at coordinate 5,418 of JAIFHC010000618.1, read as the reverse complement.
ATTTGTAATGGTGATGTTGTGGATAATGATGGAGGATTATAAAAACTTTATTTAGCTGTAATGTTTATGTATATCATGCAAAGTTTAACCATACACAAAGAAAGTAAACTTCATTTAATCTTCTGCAGGTCACAAAAAGGAAACGTTCGTCTCTTTGCAATCAATGTAGTCAAATCAAATGAGAAGTCATTAAATGAAACAATCAATATGACAAAAAGCGGTATCGTTGAAACGTATCATATCTCACATCTCCATCATATTTCAACGGGTCTTGCGATGGTGATCTTAATAAATGTATCCCTTTCCCTCATAGAGGATACCATGAAAAGACCTATGCGAACAGCATAAAACCAGATCAGCCTGCGAGTAACTCGCAGGCTGATCAGGTTTTATGCTGTTCGCTGCTCCTCAGAGGTCTGGTAATGAGGATTTTACAATTAAATTTGGTAAGGTTAAACTGTGGTTTTCTACTGATCAGGCTTTATGTGGTACCTATTGAGTGCGTCAAAATGAGTATATGAGGGAAAGGGGTATATTCATTTTTGCATATGAAACAAGGTTTATAGGAAACATGTACACGTTAATGATGTGCACGTTGTGTGTGCCCATCAACTAGCATATTTTAATGAAATGACAGCAACGATTTCATATTTGCATACATACTTTTGCTGGGGATTCATGAGTGCATGTGATCATTTATGTCGCTTCAATGCATTTGTATCTTAATATGCCCCTCACTTATCTACCGTTTAAGACATACTATAGTATCAAACCATAAAGAGATATTAATCTTTAAAATCTTTATTATAACCAGATTATAGAAATATTGTCCTTGGACTTAGAGTGCGATGTTTTATGGGCAAATATGGTGATGCGTCGGATATAGAGAGAGAGAGAGAGATTGAGAGAGAGAGATTACATACTGACCCAAAATAACATCCTTTCACATATACCGAAATACTGACCAGGAAAGTCGAGTGCCTTAGCTACAGCGTGTTTAACAGACCTTAATACCAAACAAAACAAGAGAATCAGTAAAACAGATGGATGCTCCTCGGATAAGCGTTAATACTATTAAGAATTAAGAAAATGCATTTTAAAATATACGGCCAATATCAACATTCTATAACAGTCACATATGTTAGGATAGCCGAACGGCGTATTTCGAATTTGTGGCGACAGAAAACTGCGTCAACCTTATGGCCTAAAAGTGATTACGCACATACTTGCGGCCGCCGTAGGTGTGACAAAGCAGATATTTTCGCCCTTCGTGAACCGTAGGATGAGCATGCTTTTGTGATAATGCAGACATATAATAATATGTTAATATTTCAGGATAAAAATGGTATTAAGGATCTCATGGTCAATACCGGTATCATACTCCACAAGGAAAATGTTATAGACAGTATAGATATAATATACATAGTTTAAACGATATGTACATTCAGCAACTTGGGTTATATTATTTATTATATTGAACCCCTATGCATAGATTGCCATCGAGAAACAAAGAAGTAATATATGTACAAACAATATATGTTTTTTTATGAAATGCTTTAATGAAAAGCATTTGTAGTATATTTCATTTCTTTTTATTTGTCTGTTACGTTTCTCATGGGACGTCAAACCTAACACACAAACCAATTTTATAAATTACCATTCTAAGGTTTTCTTCAAAAGTTGCAGTATTTTCTTATTGAATAAAAATGTTTAAAAAAATCGCAATATTTTACCACGGCGTTTTGAATTTGTGTATCAGTAAGTACAGCTAGTATCTGAAGTCAAAACTCATATAACCTTGGTACATGAACCTAAAATACTGCAGCACAACCGTAAAGGTAAATTGGAATTCATAAGAACTTAGGCACGTAGGGCCAACTTACTCTCGACGTATGATCATCTTGAATCTCTCAAGGGCGTGGCTTCGGCCTGTCAAATCGCTAAACTTGCTTTGGCGTCCGTGGAGATAACTATAATTCTATGGCGATCCTTTTGTCCTGTATAATATAGTAACCGTGCGGTCACCTCAGAATTTCTGCGGCTCCCGTTTAGGGGACTGTAAGGCCGTATTGCAAGTGTGACTTAGCTAAAAACACTGAAGGTCAGTGTTTATAGCTAAGTTAATACATTTTAATATGGTGTCAAATATAAAGTGTACCTACTGAACAGTTTTAAAGTTTGTAACCAGATTACCATGATAATAAAAATATACTTGGTATTGTGTAACAAATAAAAGAACGCTTCGATTGATTTTGTTTGCAAACGCGATAGATTACACCGTAATTTCAGTTCTTACCGAGCGTATTAAAAAAACGTTATTTAAACTAACGATAGAAATAACCATACCCCTAATTACGATCTGCACACTTCGAAGGCCTGCAGCCAACTGACTGAAAATAAATTTCGGTCGCCTTTTATACTCTTTCTGCAATAGAAGAACTCGGTTCTTATCGTTATTTGCATATAAGTGGAAACCTTTGAATTTACCGTATAAAAAATAATGCATTTACCAAGATAAATTATGTCCTTCAAAAAATAAGATTATAGCTTCCCTTCATGCATTAAAACATTTTAAGCGTGTTTCACTGATAAAAAAATAACATTGAAATGACTGAAATTGAAATATGTCCTAGACCTACGTGAGCATACGGAAATTAACAACAACGGATGAAAATAACGAAACTGGGGAAATTAACGAAACGGAAAAATCATCACAACACTTTTTCTGCTCATATATGATTGAAAGCATATAAGAATTTGTTAAAGAAATTAATCAATGTTTTCATTTATGTCCGCATCAAGTTTCAGTGTAACAGATGTTATTTTACATAAACAATGATGGCTATGTTCAATAGTCTACCATAAAGAAAGACTGGTGTTTGACACTTATACTGAACAAGGTGATTACCGACGTCTACATTCCGGAGACTTCAAAAATCTTCTCTCTGAACATGACTGACGTGACAGCGTGCACCTGCTTCTATTTGCATTTGTTTGTCACTCATATCTCCACCAATTGTAACATTGTTTTCTATTGCAAAATCAATTGATTCAAATCACAACACAGTCTATCGTTCAACGTTTATTTTTGTGCTTGTTTGACGGAAACAATGTTAGGAACTTAGGAAAGTGCCATATGCCTGAAAAGCGGTATGATTCAATTTCAAGCGGACACACGATCGTCGCAAAAACTGCGTTAGGTAACTAAGGCAGTTTGACCAAATTTGGGAAATAATTCAAATCACCTATCATTTTCAATACATAATAACTAAAGTAATGCTCTTTAATCATAAACTTAAAACTTAATCATAAGAAAGTAGCGAAAGTATTTCGTAGAACACCTCATTTACTATAGGACAAATGCAGTTGCCAATTCCATGTTCAAGTAGGAACAAAGCAGTGTTGAGCCTTATATTTTACGGAACGTATATGTCACACAAGTGAAAAATTCGACCGAATATATTATACGTGTGATGTATTCGGTCGAAAATATCACGCACATGAATAGAATATGTCACATAATATGCGATGTATACGTTTGACTTAAATTTTTATAGGAACATCAAAACGAATATCTCACATGCAGAAATGGGTGTAGGAAAATGAAATTTTCAACGAATATATCACATAATTTTGAAGAAAAAAAATATACAACAGCCAAAGTTAATTTATTTTTATACAGGTATATTTTATATATTTATAAGCATTATTTATTTATTTATTTATTTATTGTTCGAAAATGATTATGGATTAAAGCTGGAAACTAGATAAACAGATAAATCTCTCTATATATATATCTCTCTCTCCACACATCCTCTCTCTCTCTCTCTCTCTCTCTCTCTCTCATGTGTGTGCGTGTCGTCGAGTCCGAAGAGGTAAAGTCGCTGAGCTAATATCGCTCAGCTCTTCATCGCTATGGGTTCGAATCCCGGTAAGGTCATTTGAATTTTTCAATTGAGGAAGCCTTAAAGCTGGCTTGTGGAAGGGCGGTTGATGCCACTCTCCACCTGTAATTAGGTGTGTGTGTGTCCCCATATATAAGTTATTTAATACGAATCTATCTCCGCATTGTGCATTTTGAAGTAGATTATAACCTTGAAATATTCAAAGAATTATTAAGAATATTACTTTTCATACATAAGATGTATTTAATATGGTACGCATTCGTGTATGTGTGTTTATTTTATGAATTATATTTCAATCTGCAATGACATGAGTGCGTTTGTGCAATCTGATTATAAATGGTCGCTTTACCTATGAAAATAATTAATAGCTTTTGACACATAACAAAGACTAAGCGACTGTTTTGTGATTGCTACTCATGAACGACTTTTTTAACATTTGAATTCATTTTTAACTGCGTTTATCTTTATACCATCTGCAGCTGTGTATGTGACTCCCCGACCCCTGAAAACCATTAACGCGAACAATGAAATATGAATAAATAATAAACAATGTTTCTAAAACGTTAAAAAGTTTTAAAAAAAAAGCAAAGTTATAAAATATCATTTCTGTCATTAGAAATATTTCTTTGTAGAGTAAGTTCAACTCGTTATTTTAATCCTGGAAATTTAAAGACTATGGACGGATTAGGAATTACTACGAATCTCTAAAAGGACAATTGAACGCATTATAGCTTTTAAAAAGCAGGGAACTGAAAACACTATCTTTATTTGTAATCTCGTACAGGCACCACCACAATATAAAGTAACGAAATAGTTATTCAAAGAATGACACTATTAATATAACATTCATATGAGTAAAACTCATAAAAGTTGATAAAAAAGTAAACAGCATTGTCTTAGTTTGAAAAATCCAGGGTTTATAACAAGCTATCTTCTAGCATATCTTGTTACTACAATTTCAGTTTGACAGTGCGTTATGTGTGCTAATGCCTAAGTCACAACTGACCGATAAACTAATCGACCGGTGTCCGCGCGAACCCCGCCCCGTGTCCGGCCGGGCGCCGGATCAAAGTCATGTCCAAAAAAATTGTCAATATATTTCTTATCGGACGGCAGCCGCTCGGACGCCAGCCGGTCTACAGTCGGCTGCCGTCTGATTTTCAAGTGCCAGGCGGATTTCTTGCTGGTCACCGGGCAGCGACCGTCCGACTTCCCAGCGCCCGGCCGACGCCTTGCAGGCACTATCCTGATTTATATCACAACTGCCAGCAATTAGTACGATGAACATGTAGAAATTATGAATGTGCTGTCAGCCTCCAAACCAAAAACACCAAAATGCTAAGAAGTAAAAAGTATCAGTTTATGGTGAAACCTTCAAAGGAATCTGTTTCTGAACTGCCCAATTTATCAGACGTTAAGGAAAACACCTCCACTGAAAATCAGTCTGTTTGCAAAAAACCAAATAACTGACGACAAGAAAGAGCAGATAATAACTTTCTTTGACGAACATCCA